>CM021103.1:694384202-694567424 GCA_007115665.2 Sequoiadendron giganteum | reverse complement strand
CTTTCTGCGCTAATCTAGTATCATGACAGTCAACAAAAACATCATCAATGCATCCATCTTGCATCCACAAATCATCAGCTTACATACATCTTTCATCATCAACATGCATATTATGATACATAAAACATATTTCACTACAACATCATTATCATTTAAGTTGTGATGGTTAATATAGACTTTTTATTCTAAGCATCTTAAATCATTGCATTATCATAGCATAACTACAAAAATCCGCATGAACATTCATATACACCCATATCCATACATCATCATCTCATAAATTGCATGGAAAATTACACAAAAAGAAAATCATCTCATATCATAGCATCCATCCCATAACATGTTATAAAAAAGATACTTAAAAATAATATAACATATCCGTTACATTTCATTGAATCGCATCATAAATAATCATCATATATCACATAATCATAATGTATAAGCATATCACATCATATGTGTCCATACATTCACAAGCATAAAATAAAGAGCACATCACATATTGAATCTAGATCATCTCATATGTATATCAAAAAATAATGATTGTCATGATACAATATCAGAATTAGTGTTTGTATATCAATCAAAAATACAATATCCAAAGGCTATCAAAAAGGATGCCATGAATGTATATCTGTTTAAATGAATCAATAAAACAATCAAAAAAGTGTTTACATAACCAGGCTAACCCTCATGGTTACTTGAATCACCCCTAACTAATGGTTAATCCTCAACTCTAGGTGATGCTCTACTTCGCTGTGAAAATTCAAGTTGTCTCATCATCTGAGGAACATCACGATGATAGTGCATGTGGTAGTACATAGCCTTGGTAACTGCCTCTCTATGTAACCAAGCATATATAATTTGTCCCTGTGAAGCAACTATCACTGCCCCAAGCTACTACCTTCACACAATCTCTTGGGCTAGTTGTAGGACTGGTTGCTATCATAGTTGAGTCTCATGAACCCTCTAGGGAGTCAAGTCATGTATCGGTTGCTGCAGTTGGGCCCTCTCCAACTGTAACTAGTTACTCTCAGTAGTGAGAGCCTGCATCTATGCATGTGCCTATACATCTGGCTATGGAGGTGGAGGAGGCGGTGGTGCCCCTAGAATCTGTCCAACATGTCATCTTGGTTGATGCCTTGGGTCTTGATGACCCTGATCATGCTACTGTTGGTGGTGCCCATCACCTAGCAATTGGCCCCTATCCTGATCTTGATCCTTGCCTCTACCTTAGCCACCATCTCGGCCTCAGCCTCTACCTATACCTGTGGGGTATGCCCCTACTGGTCTGACAAGTGTATGGGTGGCGTAAACCACACAACATATGTTTGGGTAGTCCCCACATCTAGAAGGCCCTGATCATCTTCCCACAACTATGGGATGAGCTATCTAAAACCATTGATTGAAACAACAAGATTAATAGGGGCTCCCCACTGTACCTCTCTTTGAGCTCTAAAAAAATGGTGATATAATCATCTACTAGCACATCTTTTACCTCCCCAAACTACCAAGCAATGTAGTTTGGGAGGTATCACTCAATAATCATGTGCTCTCTGCCCTACATATATTGGGTTTGTCGTGCAAAATCCAGTTGTTGTTGATCGTCATACCACCATGGATGATGTAATCACAACCTCCATATGAACACAGTCATGTCATCAATGACATGATGCCAATATGAAAAACCTATGGGGCTTGTGTGTTGTAATGTCATTGACACAACATATTTGAACATGAAAGGATTGTCCTCATGACTATCAACTAAAACAACCAAGGGCCTCAACATTGCAATGTGTTCATATGCACATATGTGAAGAAAATTCACCCCTACTCCGATGCTCCTGCCCTCTCGGTAGATAGCCTTATGCATATCATGGTACAAGGAGGCAAGAAGAACTGAACCCCAAGCATACATAATGTCCCTCTGGATCATACCCTCCCATGCTAAACCCCATCTATGATTTAAACCTCTACCTTGTTGGTCTGGGGAAATCACATCGAAGATCAGAGCTATAACAAACAATCTGAAGATCTCCACCTGCCTATCATATAAGTCCAGATCAATTTATGAGATAATCAGGATCACCTACCGTTTATATAAAAGGGAGCAATGTGCATCTCTCCTGACATCTGGGTCATTTATCACACACTCTCCATGAATTGGAAATCACAAAATGCACCACATGTCCTCAAGTGTAATGGTGGCCTCACCAATGGGAAAGTGAAATAAAGAGGTCTCATTATTCCATCTCTTGACCACTATAGTCATCATGGCGAGATGAGTCCCAACCTTATGTAAGAAATAAAAAATCCTAACCTTAGCCTCCCCAGTCACTCCACCTCTAAGTCATCAAAATCTCTCACAACTGCCAAAAGGTTAGATTGAAGCTCCCATGACATCAATGGCATAGGATCCTCCTGCATACATCACACACACAACATCAATTTGTCAAAAAAGTAAAAAAACTAATCAAAATTTGATACTTTGCATCTGAAACATCAGACACGTCGTTGAAATCAATAGCGTCATTGATTTTGGGGTGCATCACTATATCAATTTAAAGGATGTGTTGCCAATTTGACAATGTCTGTTGCTATGCTCAATAGTGAATCGTTATTGGTGTGCACTGCTTTACCAAAAAATCATGGTGCATCACCATTTGTTACATGTGTCACCCACTTCTTTCAAATGACGCTAAACTTAAAAAGCCCATGTATCGCTATATTACCACTATGAGTCCCTAATTAGATGCATCATTGAATCAAAAATTAGGGTATGCTGCTAAAAAAGGGTGCATCGCTATAAAAACAATAGTGAGGCTTTTGACGCTTCAATAGTGATGCTTCTGACACTTTAATAGCATTTTCATATAGAAACACACCTATTGACCTAAATTGGATTCCCTATTAAATGCACCTAAAAGTAGAAATCAAGAGAGGTTTCAAGTCGCATACCTAGGGTCCTACGTTTGCACTCCACTAGTTCTCTTCAACTCAATCTGAAAGATGAAGAGGGAGTGCATGGTGAGCCATTTTTCCAAGGTATTAGAGCTTAAAATGCAAGAACCTCCAAGGTGTGAATGCATAGATGAATGGGAAGTGACCCTTCATCAACTATTTTAAGCCTAAAAAATTAGGGTTTTTTGCCCTAATTTCAGCCAAATGCTAGGGTTTTGACATTTTTTACCTATTCCCACCTTGTGCAACCTATTTTGAGCAATTTTTTGCATTTTTGAGGCTATTTTTGGCATCTTGAGGCTTGTTTTGGTGCCTAAACCTATATTTCAACTTTGCCAAGAAATCAACCCAAAATTCAAAAAATTTTCCTAATTTCTTGAGGGGGTAAGGAACCATCTTATTCCTTCCATTGGAGAAATAGTGGGGCATTTAAAAATGAGCAAATTTTTATTTTTTGATTTGAGCAATATTTTTTAATTTGAAAAGTGTCAATCTTTGAACCAATGTAGCGAGTACCTCACTTCAAAAAGGGGCAAAATGTAGACACTTAATTTATTTTTTTGAATGATATTGTGCACTCAAATCAAGTATACTAACATCATTCCTCCTAAACCCATCTTTTTTTCGCTTAATTGATTAAATTAGCCTAGCTGATTAATTAATTATGTCACTTTCATCTATTGATCTAATCATGTTAATTCACCCCCTTTCATGCTAACATTTCATCCTATTAAATTAAATACATCAAGTTATTTAATTTAAATCCCTAATTTCTCCTATTTAATCAAATAACCTTAAGTTATTTAATTAAATATCATTTCACCTTCCCCTCTTCATTAAATAAATAAATTATTTAATGAATACCCTAAATCCTCTAATTTGCATAATTAAAAATTTATTTAATTATCTACTTACTAATAAATCTAATTCCCCCCACTTGCAAGGGAATATTCCTCCTTTGCACATTCCTCCAAAAGGAATATTCCCATGGACTATTCCTTTTGTTGAATACCCAAGATACTAAGAGGGGGTAGTGAATCAACATCTTCTTAAACTTATTGAACAAACACCATCCAATTAATCCAATGCATATAACAATAAAAATGAGAAAGATCATTAACAGAGCGTAGAAGCATACAACACATGAACACCAAAAATTTTACATGGAAAACCCAAAGTGGGAAAAACCACGGTGAGGATTATTTCACAATATAGTATAACCAATTATAAGATATTATAAAGGGTGGCTCATTGCTAGGACTCACTATCCAAAATGGGAGGCTCACTTCCCACAAAATACATAGTAACAAAATGGCTTACAACCAGAGTATGAACTAATGAAGTTACACCTAACAAGTGCTTATTCAGTTCCTTTGATGCCTAGTCAGCTTCACACCATCAGACATATATTCAACTTTATTCGCATTCGCATTTATTCCATATCTTACGATCTCAAAACCATTCAATATATATGTATATATATATATCTAACTCATCTAAAAACATCAATTAGGTCGGCCTAATTAGATGCAACCCTTATTCACCAAAAAGATAATTGTCGGCTTCAAACATGTACAAAATCTTTCCAAAAACAATTCAAGTGTGTAGCATGCTACAATGTGTCAGCATGGACCAAAGATAGGTCACACATACATCCACAATACAAAAATTAATCCATTACAACATCAACTATACATTAGGTCGATGAGAGATAGACCTAATAGCAATATGTATTAATAGAGTAATGCCAACTCATCATACAAGAACATGAACATATGATATTCTGAACTTACAAGCTTCCAATATCAAAAAATCAATTCCAAAAACAACAAGTAATGATAATCATCAATGGAGGACTGCAGACCAAAATACCATAGGATAATACCTGCATATCAGTTTAGAATACCGGATCAACCTTGAACTTAAACTTGCAGTTGTAACTCATATAACATGGTGACATCAATGACAACAAAAAATCTATATAAGGATATGTTCTTCTTCATTCTTCCAACAATCCCCCCATTTTTCATTGATGGAAACATGTGCCAAAAGATTTTTCAAACCTCTTATGTACAATACTCTCCCCTTTTATCTCCATAAAATTCTCTCTCAGTTCTACTTTTCTCTCCATAACATTCTCTAGCTTTTTGCTCCCCCTTTGAAATCAAGGACAAAGGGTGGTCCAAAAAAGTGAATATACATATATACAAGGACGGTCCCAAAAAATGCATGATCAAAAGAATCAAAATTCTTAACTCCCCCTTAGGAGTTTCAAAAATGTGTAAAAGGTATTACCCGGAGGAAGGTGAGCTTTGAAGCTTCTTGAGAATACCTTTCCATGCAATCTTTCCATTCTCCCAAATTTTCTTAGTAGATATCAACATCCTATTTAGAGATTCCAACTCTATTAGACTTTCTTCTGCATCATTCGGAGTACCAAGAGTCGGATTGATCTTCTCTAATTTTTCTGCATTCACCAATGCATTGGAAACTAAAGTGTACTCCATTCTCACGCTATCACCTAGCAGACCAAATTTTCTGATGATATCTTCCTTCTTCTATAGCATGAAGAATTTATCTCTGTGAGAAGAGATGGCATTCCAACTTTTCTTGTCTCTATCTTTGGATGCATTATATGTACTAGAGACAACAATCAACTGAGAGTCAATGGATTCCATGATATCCTTGATATTCTAAGTGGAATTCAACCACTTAATACAATAAGAAAATATAATATTTGCTTCATAATTACTAGCCTGCACAACTTCCAGATTCTTTTCAATAATTGTGTGTACTAGAGCAAACTTATCATGAAGTGCCAAGATCCTTTTCTCTATCAATTTCTCTTCTACCTCTTGTCTTGTCTTCTCACCAAGTCTAGAGGAATAATCCATAAAGGAGTCCAATAGACATTTTAGATAATCTACTAGAGTGAGAAAATTATCCATTGATGTATCGGGAGTAGCCTCTTGCAAAGATTTGATGACATAATCAATAATTTCTATCCCCTTTTGATGTGTTTCCATAATTTCTCTTCTTCCAAATGCATGCAATGCATCTCCTAACACCAATTTATGAAAAGGATAAATTTTATTTAGATCCACACTACCTTGAATCATGGGGAGTTTTAGAAGTTTCAGAGGAATTACCGACTGGAACTTGATCTACTTGGATAACAAGCCTTTCAAAACATCATCGCCAGAGGAGGATTCTCTGGAGTACTTTTTAGATTCTACATCCTACCTTTGGTCTTCTTCATTCTTTCAGGAAGATTTCACATTTCTTTCTTCTTCCTCTATTTTCTCTTCTTCCTTTTCTTCTACCTTTTCTTCTTCCTCTATTTTATCTTCTCCTCCTTTTCCATCTTCTTCTTTCTCATCTTTATCTCCTTCTCCTTCATCCCTTTCACCTTCAGTTTTATCCTTTTCTTCTTCAGTACGCTATGGAGGGAAAACATCATGCTTCTCTGATTCATCTTATTTCTCATTTTGTTTCTCTATCTCCAAAGAATCATTTGTAACACCTGTATCTAGAGGGATTTATACATCATTTATTTTTGGAGGAATGTCTAGATCACCTGTACTAGAAGGAATGTCTTCCTTAACCTCTACAGAAAATTCTTCTCTTGACTTAGGTGCATAGCCAGATGAGAGTGCACCTAGCATGCCATATTTCTTAGCCATACCTCTAATGGCTTTTGCAGTTTCTTTCATTATTTTCTTTATCTGCTTCTTGTCCTTTGTCATCAAAGTATTTACTTTTTTCTTCTTTAGGATTTCCAAGTCATTTGGGGTCAAAGAGGATCCATTACTCTCGAATGCCTCATTTCTTATCTTTTCTTCCATTTCAAAAACCTCTGATCTCCTTTTCATCAGGGCTTCTCATAATTTTTCAAGCACATTATTCTTAACATAATCCCAATTGACTTCCAAAGTGATAACATACTAAATAATGGCCAAAATTAATGTTTTTTTGTCATCTCTACCTACTTGATCATAAATTTTTGCTGTAGGTTTTAGAATATCTTCAAAATGTATCAAGCTATTTACCAAAGCCTCTAGTCTAAGAGGGGAACCAGGTCTTACCAGGGAGGGTTTTTTTTTCTTCCTATTCTGAAGATACTTATTTTGGCATATTAGCCTTCTTTGATTCTGGTTTGGTGTGCACATGAACAATAAATTCTTGTTCTTCATCTTCTTCAGAGGATGATACATAGGGAAATATTTTAGAACCAACAATTGCTTCTTGTGAAGCACCTTCGCTAAATGACATGCTTCCTCTCTTCTTTCATACCAATTTTTTTGCAGGGTCTTCCTCCTCTTCCTCTTGTTCTTCAATGATGCTAAGGTCCTTTTCCCTTGTAGCCCTTTCCTTCTTTCCTCACTTGATAGGTACCACCAAAGGAAATTTTTTTTTACTATATCTTGTAGTAGGTCCAAAAGGAGCCAGGCTTTTTCCTTTATTAGAAGCACTGAGTTCTACCTTTACTGCTACAAGGCTAGAAGTTGGTTTTGAAAGAGTAGTCTCGTTGGATCTCCTTAGACCTGATTCTCTAGTCTTTCGCTCTTCCAAGGCTCTTCCTTTTGCAGTATCCTCATTAGTGAAGCCAAAATTTCTAAGCATTTCATCTACCTTCTTTCTTATTGTAGGATTCTTATGATCCAAGTGAGCTTCCATATATTTTTATGTATAAGTGCCAATTCTAGGTTCATTGGTATCTTTCAGAATTTTCAACAAAAAATGTACATAGCCTTCGGCTTCATCCTCTGTAACCTCATACCCCAAGGGTTGAATCCATACAGACCAAGGCTTAACAACTTCAATCATGCACTCATCAAAGGAGACATGGAATATAATGTCATCTTTGTATTTCTCAACAATTTTTCTAGGGATCCTTTCTCGTTCATTCATATTGCTTTTGAATACAACAAAGAATGTAGTCAGGGCATTATCTCAATTCTTGAAATCACCCAAACTATGCATATAATAAAAAATTTGATGTGCAACTGGTCTGGATGTGTCCCAAATCACCACACCATCTCTTTTAGGAAGACTTCTAAGAAATTAGAACAACAGACAAACAATCAAGGAGCCAAATTAAATTGCATATTTCTTCTCCCTTGGTATCCTTAGATTCTCAAAAAATTGCTTCAAGAGAATTTCACACAAATCATAATCAACACCACTAGCTACCATATCATAACCAATGTAATTTATTGTAGCAGACATTGAATTTTCTCTATTTGTGAAGTAGATCTTGTGTCCTATCATTATAACTGCATACTTCACAACAGGATTAGTAATAGGCTTCATTGTAAGAGCCCTTCTATCAAATCTAGCTCTAGTGAGTTTGATCACCACTTCATTCTTCATAGAATTCAACAATAGTACTGGTTCAGTATCACAGAGTTAGATAATTGCTTTAATAACTTTATAAGATGGGGTTTTCCAGTCCACAAAAACTTGTCCTGCATTTTGTTGAGATCTAGTTTAACATATTTATCATCAACGGTGGAGCTGAAGTTAGGAAAGTAATTCCATCAATCCAACTTCTTTGCAACAATATTTGAATACTCTAGTTTTACTAGGAAATCATCCCAAGTGAGCTCATTATTCCACATATCTATCAACTTGTTGTCATTGAATTCCTCAATTTTAACTTGAATGCACATCCTTGTGTCTTCAGTGGGCATGACACCATGAGGAATCGATGAGAAGGTGCCTAGAGGGTCATCTTCAAAAACCTTCATAAAATATTTATTATAGGAAGGTATAGGTATTTTCAATGCTTTTATGACTATAGGGGTTTCCATTTTTCCACACATCAAGCTCTAATGATTTTAGAAAGAAGATTTACACAAACCCACAATAGCACAGAGGAGTAAAATACCTTTTTTTTGCAAAAAAACTAAAACTAGGGTTTTCTTAACTCACACTTCAAATCACCTCAATATTTCAACAAACCGCTCTTTGCTTTCATAAATCATACAAGTGATCAAAATAAAATTACAATTTCTCTTTATAGATCAACATGATGCCCTAATTCGCATTAAATGCGATGGAATTTGAAAAGCTAATAAAAAACCTTTTGTTGCATTGAAAAAACCTAATTTCCTCCACAAAAGATCATGTATGCATATTTTATTTTGGTTCCTTTTGCATAAGATCTTTTTATTATCTAAAACATATCCTTGTGCTAAAGACTCACATGCCAAATATCTAGGGGGTTCAAACAATTTTATGTTAAAGCTCCCCCTAAGACCATGTTGGGTCTAGTTCTCAGAGGAATTGTCTACACTAGATGAGGGCATAGACACATTTGATGTTTCAGGCTCTTTTTTATTTATCTTTTTCATTTCTTAACCTCATTCTTGTCAATTTTCTTCACTGGTTCATTCTTCTTTATCGGATCAAATTGTTTTCCCCCTTTAATTATGCATACTCTTGATATGTGTATGGGTTTATTGCAGTTGTAGCAAATAACATTTTTTTGATTTGTTTGACCCCTATTAACCCTTGATCTGCACTGATTTTCTTTGTGTCCAAAATTATTACATGTATAGTAGTAGCCAAAAAAATATTGATTCATTCTACCTCCAATAAACCAATTCATCATCTGAGTTCTGCATTCACTAGCTTTGTGTCTAACTTTCTTGCATGCAAAACAGAGAAGGATCCAACATACTAGTTTATTCTACGTCTACACTCTATTGCCCTATGACCAAAATTATTGCATGAAAAACAAATACCATTGAAATATGGATACCTTTGAGCATTTGGTTGTCTGATAGGCAATCTTCTAGCAACATTTCTTGGATTTCTTGTCTGCTTCCCTTTATCTTGAGTCTTTTGATTGTTCACAGTGTTTGAGGTCTTCATAGTTTTTGAGCTTTCACCTACTTCCAGTCACAAACAACCTTTTTCTTTAGTTGGTTTATTTCCTATAATCAACTCATCAAGCTTGGTGGAGCTTTTTTTGAAGCTATCTTCACAGACTTTTTCTTTTTCTAGATCTACTCTTAGGTTTACCACTTCTTGTTCAAGCCTTGAGAATTCATCAAACTTGCTTTGCACCACTGTATTCAGACAATCTTCAATTCTCTTATTTTCTTCCACTTGCACCTTCAATCCGGTGATCTCTTCATTTGTTTATTTTAATTGATCACTCACTTCTCTATGTATTTCTTTGAAATTCTTCAATTATTATTTCAATTTTCATATGCATTCATTTGTGTCATCAATATTTTCTTTCATATCTTTATTTTCAATATCAGCTTTATCGAGATCATCAAGAGCTATCTGAAGTTCTCCTTTATCATCCATTTGTTTAATCTTCAAGATCTTCCTCAAATTGTTAGAATTCTTCAGGAGAACCAAGCTCCGATACCAATTTTTGAATACCCAAGATATTGAGAGGGGGGGGGTGAATCAATATCTTCTTAAACTTATTGAACAAACACCATACAATTACTCTGATACATATAACAGTAAAAATGAGCAAGAGAATTAACATAACATAAAGGCACACAACACATGAACACCAAAAAAATTATGTGGAAAACCCAAAGTGGGAAATCCCACAGTGAGGATTAGCTCACAATATAGTGTAACTAGTTATAAGATATTACAAAGGGTGTCTACTACTAGGACTCACTATCCAAAATGGGAGGCTCACTGCCTACAAGAGATACAGTAACACCTAATAAACTGATGAAGTTACACCTAATAAGTGTTGATTTAGTTCCTTTGATGCGTAGTCAACTCAAACACCAATAGACATATATTTTCCTTTACTTGCATTTGCATTCATTCTATATCTTACAATCTCAAAACCATTCAATATATATCTAACTTATCCACAAGCATCAATTAGGTTGGCCTAATTATATGCAACCCTTATTTACCAAAAAGATAAATGTGGGCTTCAAGCATGTAAAAATTCTTTTCAAAAATAATTCAAGCATGTAGCATGCTACAACATTTTAGCATGAACCAAAGATAGGTCACACATACATCTACATTACAAAAATTAATCCACTGCAACATCAATTATACATTAGGTCATCTAGAGATAGACCTAATAGTAAAATATAATAATAGATTAATGCCAACTTGTCGTACGAGTACCTGAACATATGAGATTATGAACTTACAAGCTTACAATATCCAAAAATCATTTCCCAAAACCGCAAGCAATGATAATCATCAGTGGAGGACTGCAGACCAAAATACCAGAGGATAATACCTGCATACTAGTTCAGAATACCAGATTAACCTTGAACTTAAACTTCCAATTGCAACTCATATAACATGGCGACATCAATGACAACACAAAAGTTGTATAATGATATTTTCTTCTTCATTCTTCCAACACCTTCCCCTTTTGCACATTAAAACTTTGTTTTAATTTTCTAAATATCTATTTTCCTCACCCATGAGAACATCCTAAAGAATATTCTCTTTCTTCACTCATTTGAAAAAAGGAATATTCTTCCTTATAACAAACTTACAAGACTTCTTATGCAAGTTAAAAGTGTGTTTGAAATAATATCAACCCTTAATTCTTTCCTTGATCCATGTGATCATTTATTCTCATCCGTTGATGAGAATCCATGATCCATGTTTCATCTTTCCTTCATCCTTGACCATTGATTAAAATTTTTAATATTAAGCCTTCATTTCTCATTTTCTCTCGTATAAATAGGTCACTATTTGGAGACAAATGGATCCATCTTTTAAGAGAAAACTTATGTTGTTAAAATCACCTTCACTTGCACTCATATTTAACACTTATTTAGTATCATTATAGCTTAATTTACTTGCATATTAACTTAGCTTCCATTAATGTCTTCCATGATAACATAGATGTGTAATACCCCTCCATATTGTCCTTTTGATTGAACAATGTTCTGCTCTTTTATGTTGTACTTTCTGTTAGTACATTGACTATGGTACCCGACTGTTATCTGTTATCTATAAAGTGACGTTAATATTATCTTTTGATGTGATGGTATTTTAATATGATGCTATCTTTATGGCATGTTTTGAATTAACATAAATGGATATTTGAATTAATGATGTTTATGCTTTGGATTATATCAGTATGTTAGATTTTTCGGTTGGTTACATTGTATTGGTGAAGAGGATGGTATCGCATCACTCACTTGCGAGCATCCTACGATCCCATGATTTCCTCTTCATGGTGTGTTTTAATTATGACATGTTTATGTATGTGGATATACTCTTTGTTCGCAAGTTGACAGGTACAGGACATCGAATCCACCTGGTTTCACAAGTTTGAGCATGTCCAATGCCCAACGGTATTCGATTGGGAGATAGTAGCTAGGTTTTCCATGCCATGTCGTCACCCTAGTCATAGTGTGTCGTCTAGTGTTAGTCGGGTTAAGTTGCCTTAATTTTTTCATCTCACTTTGATTTTAGTTTAAAGTTGCGAGTTAGAAAAATGTTAAAATATATGCTTTTATAGTTAAATTGTCATTTACCTCATTTGGTTTATGTTGAAATATAATTTATTTTATTAATAATTTAATTGGATTAATAAATAATTTAATCGTTGATTAAATCTATTTTATTAATTAATTAAATTTATGTTGTTGAAGTAAGTTAAATTATTCATTTTGGAAATTTATGCATATTGGTTGAAATTGAAAATAAAAGAAAATATTTAAAAGTCAAATTAGAAAATTTGAATTCAAAAATTGGAAAAATGAGATATTTTCTAATTTTGTTTTCTGAAATTGATGAGGGTGGTTGCACTAATATTTTGGAATTTTCTTTATTATTGAATTTTTCTTCACAATTTTGGAGCATGAAGTTTTGAAAATTGAAAATAGAGGAGAGGAAGAATTTGCATTTTGTGGGTTTTGGATTGAATCTAAGGAAATTGTTGATTTGAAGAGGGAATCCAAGCAAGGATCTGTGTACCATCTGGATCTTCTCAAACTCTTGCATACTAGGTTCAGATCTTTTAATTTAGTTTCTTTTGAAATTTTGTTTGTATATGTTTTGTTGTTGAAAATCCATGTTGGAAAATTCAAAATCTAATCTATGTTGAAAATTTCATGTTAAAAATTGTAGCAAATACCAAACCTCTGTTTTAATTGGGTTATCTCATAGAATTATTGTGTTCTTGGCTGGAAATGAGTTTTTTGAATATTATTTTCTCAATTAATCATGCAATTATCTATTGTGGATTTTTAAATATATATATATATATATATATGTGTGTGTGTGTGTGTGTGTGCGTGTGTGTGTGTGTGTGTGTATGTATATATATATATATGTATGTATATCTATACTGATATATATACATATATATATATATATATATATATATATATATATAAAATATAAACATTTCATATTAAAGTGTTATGCTATTGAGAAAAATTCAAAATGCCCTTATGTGAGGGCTAACTTCTAAGAAAGGTTTTTTAAAACAAAAAAAAATTAATTTAAAAAAAAACGAAAATGGTGGGGTTGTTGGGGGCTCAACCCACAACCACCCCCATGGGAGGCGCTGTGGGAGCCACGCCCCACTCAGCCACCCACGATAGGTGGGATGACTGTGTTAAACACAACCGCCACCACCACTGTGGTGGGTTCGGCTATGGTTAACACAGCTGTGCCCACCACTATGGTGGGTCAGCTGTGGTTAACACAACTGGTTGCCCAGTGATAACCGTCGCCCACCATAAGCCGCCTGCGCCCGGTCAAACAACCTGTTGCCGTTTGCAAACCATGATCAATGCCCAACAAAGCCTAGCCCTCTCATTGCACGTGGCTCGAGGCAGCCGCGACCCAACCCTAATGGTTGGCGCGCAGCCCGAGGCCGAAGTCAGCATGTGTAAAAAAAAGTAAAAATAAAATAAAATAATATTTTAAAATAAAAGATATTTATGTTTATAATAATATATATATATTAATATTATTGATATTACAATATCAATTATTAATATATATTATTTTATTTATAATATGTTTTAATAGTTAATATTATATTATATAATAATATAATATTATATATGTTTAAGTTTCATATGATTAAATGGGTATATATGTAATACATATATATATATATAAGAATGACATAGTTATATATATATATATATTATATGTATATCTATTTAAGTAATGTTGGCTTATTTTCTTATGGCATGAATTAAATTAAATTGGGCAAATGGAAAAATATGATATCTTAAATTAAATTATTGTTTTATTTTTATTTTTAACATTATTTTAAAGGAAAATATTTTTGACTTTAAAATAATACATTTTCAAGTCAAGTTAATTATTTTTAAATGGCTATATTGAAATGAGGAACACCATATTTATTTTAAAGCAACGTATTTGATTTATATAATAGACGGGTTAATTTTCATTATTTAAATGCAAATAGGGAAATTAGATAATTAGTGATAATTTCTCCCTTATCTGAAAGGACATATTCTTAATTCAATTTTATTGATGCAATGTTGAATGTAATGAAGAAATGGATTTAGTGAATCAAAGTAAATTTTATTACTGCCTTCTTGTTCATCTTGATTGTGAACTGTTTCCGTTTTCATTTGAGGGAAGTTGAGTTATAGAGTTTAATAAGTCTTCCAGATGGGGTTTCAATTATGTGGGTTGTCGTGTCATGTTTGGCAACTTATTGTGAGTTCCTTGGGTAGTGCATGGTGTTTAGTCAATGTTTACCCGGTTTCCGTGAACGGGGATGTTTGTGTCTCCTGTGAAAGGAGTGGATTATGGGATCCACGTCTCCTTGTAAGGAGTGACTTTGTTATGTGATTTGTTGCCTCTAGTATTGGAGTGAGTTTCTTTTAGGTATCCTCCTAGAGTTGGAGTGGTTGTAACATCTGTTGTGTATGCACTTGGGTTCCCTGGGTAATTGGTTCGATTGTGTGTTGTCAAGTAGAAGAGTGGCTTCCATAGGGGCCAGAGCCCAAAGAGGTAAACTGGATAACCTTCAGAGGTGGTATAATCAAGTGATAACTAAAACAATACTTAGAAGATTAGGACTAAATTCTCACTAATCAAGATAATTTTGCCTCACTCATAGACACAAGGGCTCGTTTAGACTTGGGATGAGTGGGAAGGCTTGGAACGGCAAGGTCATCTATCTTGTTTGTATGAAAGGTATTTGATTCCGCATGAGTGAGTATGGGGGCCAAGATTCAGTAGAGGTCACCAAGATAACCCTTAGTGGGGGTCAGAGCCTATGAAGATTCCTAGAGGTAAACCCATGACGATTTGTGTGATGACACTCTATCTAGGACAATAGTTGGTACTTGTTCATTGTGTGTGTGGGTCTCTTAATATACTTGATCTGTTTCATATCTGGAAGCAATGTGACCATGTTAGAGTTGTACTTGAGTGGTACTTGTGTTGTAATTATGTTGTACTTATGAGGTATTTGTGTGGTACTTGTGTGGTGCATGTGGTTGGTTGTTTCAATTTGGTTCAGTTTCGTGTTAGCCTATGTCTAGCAGTAGATGTCCTTGGCTAGGATTCCCGGTTACTATCTCCAAGCACGGGGGGTGGGCCTTTGGGTTCCACATGGTTGGGTGGCATGCACCTAAATCCGTAGGGCTTTCTTCATGTTCATGTGGACGATACTTCCAGTTGGAGAGCTCATTGGTTTCAATTTCAATTCTTGCTTTATTCTTTTCAGTTGTTCTTGTAATTTATTACCCCTCTATTTTTATCGAGGTGGAAGGATTTAATTTGTAATCAAGTTCTTTGGACTTGCCTCATTCGAGGAATGAGAGATGTAATCTTTATATTTAATTTGGATAAATTTAATTGAAAGTCTTCTCTAATGCTTTAATGTATATTATCTTAATTGGAATGTATGTGTTTAATTATTATCTAAATAATTGTCATGGTTTAAGTTCATGTTTTCGTTGAGGTTCTATATAACCTTTGTCTTGTAACCTTAGAGGTTGTTGGTAATGGGTAGTGAACTTGCATGTTAATTGTTCTTAAACAAATTAAAAAAAAAATCATGTTTAAGTAGTTGTTTGCAACTTCCTCTAGGGTTGCATGGTGAGGCGTTACAAGATGCATCTATTTATCTTATTTGGTAATTAGGGTTTGAATTTTTTAGCTTAAAATCCATTTAGATTAGTTTGCACTCTAGCTTTGTACTCACCCATTTTGATCATCTTAGCATAAATAATATTAAAATAGTTTGCATCATGTTAAAATAGCTTTAAATCATGTTTCATCACACATCTATCATTAGTTTCATTGATTCTCTTCAATAGAATTGATCAAAATGGGCTCATTTATCCATGGGATTGGGAAAGGGTCGCCATTCCACATCAATGTGACACCACTCCCCCAATAGGATAAGATTCAATGTATTAGGATAGGTTTTTTTGAAGCTTTCATATTTTAATATGTTAGTTTTAATGGATTCATAGTCTAGTTTTTATTGATTGATCTTATTGGACTAATATTTAGTGGCTCGAATACACTTCGTATCCTCATGGATCAAGTGTAGTTAGCCCATACTAATTTTTCAGTCACAATAGTTATTATTTCCTAGATTTATTTGAAGATGGTTACTACTACCAGATGTTTCTAGTAGTACATAGTGAATGTGACTTGTATTTTTTTCATATGCCATTATGCTAAAAAATTTCTCTATGTTTGTTTCTGGAAAACATTTTTCTTTGATTAATAGTATTAGAATACCAAATCCATATTTCCACTCTAAAAACTATTGCTAACCACTGTAGACAAAATGTATTGCCTTCTATTTTTCCATGGAAAAAAGGCATTGATAATTTTATAATGTATTTTTTTGAGTTACTGAGGCCATGCATTTATTCTATTATACTACAATGAAGATAATCTAGTAATAAATGTCAGGTATTGTAATTATTCGCTTTGATGGCATTGCAAAAATACTATGCAATGTAAAGCATGATGCAGTCAACATCAAAATCATATTTGAGTAGATAGGAAATTAAATTAAAAAGGCTTTCTCCATTGTAATTGCTTGCAAGTTGTGGTTTTATTAGACCCTTGTTTTGAATTTGGCATGTAAGATCTGGACATGTATTTTACAAGTTAGCATAACTTGTAGAAATAAAATATCCTATGGTTGGGACATTTCTATATCAACTTTTTTTCCTAATAAGAGGTTCAAAATGTCTAGACAAGGGATTGTTGTCATGAAACAAGGCAGAATACCTCTTTGTATGGATATCTTTATTAAAATACAAATACTTGACCTTGTTGGTTGCTGACCATAATTCAATAGATATATCCAACTATTTGGACAACCATTGTATACAAAATGTATCACCCCAAAGACCTTGGTGTTGAGAAGTAAAGTCAACAAATACAAATAAACACATTCTACTTAAATATGTATTTAGATTAGTTATACCATGCATCTTCTTCAACATATCCAGATGCAATTCAGAAGTGATTACCTCCAAGGCATCTTTGTTATGTTGTGCTTTGCATTGCAAAAATTAATCAACTAAACCATTTCACAATTTTATCAACGTGAATAAAAATGCAACAAGACTTCAAAACTATCGAACAAATAATCACCTAGATTATAGCTAAAGTAATCCAACCTAAATATTTTTTCTGCATCTAAAACATCATCAATATCATAGAAGGAATATTTTTGGTGCTTATATTTATCAACATCTATACTAGTTTCCATTTCTTTATTATATAACTAGTCTAGTGATATAAAAAGGTGTTATATTCGATATTGAACAACAAAGACTCGATTCATAATATAGTTAGATGTGACATACCTTTAAGATTGAACTCTACAAACATTGTAAATAGAAAAATTTTTACCTTCACTTGCAGAACTAATTGTAAGAAGTTCTATAGTGCCAGTTCTAGTGCATCTGCAATAGCCTAGCACACAAATATATAATAGCTAGGATGAGAAAATTCCTAGAGCATAATATTGCTACAGTAACAATGCTGAGTTAGTTAATAATTTGTATGGAATAGAGTGCATCTATCATTAATGCGAAAGACATTGGTATATGCATAGTTTATTACAATGAAGCACATTTATTTAATGCTCTTTAATACAGTTTTAATGGATTACCACAATATCAAAAACATTGGGATTTAAACATTACAACTCAACAACACAAAAAACATTTTTTTGGTAGCTACAACTATTGTTTGTACAATTAGTATAAATACTTGCACAAGATGAATCAAGAAGTCTTTAAAAGCATATGTACTTCATAACTTGTTTACAGGCTACAAAACCTTCTTTTTCTTACTTTGGCGGTGGCACATAGCTTAAACACCACATCATATTGTAGGAAAATTTATTATTACATTATTTTCTTATGCAGTTTTTAAATGTATGTTTGATGTGTACACATTTTATCGTCCTCTACCATAACAAGACATATTTGCAATCGATCTCATATATTTTGCACACTTGAAGAACATTTCGTCAACCATCAGACAAAATCAAATTATTGAATTGAAGCACGTTTTCAAATCATATTTATTGTTCTAGATCCTATTATTATTGTTGTTGTCTCATACCAAGAATTTATACATTTTAAATCTATTTTTCATCATATTAAGAGTGCTAAAATGCACATCTATGCACCGATACAATACAAGTGTTCAAAAACATCACATCTAACATTTTGTTCTTGCTAATTCCACTACATTGTTGTTAGAATACAAATTTATTTATGTTGTTGTCAAGTGTATTATATCTATGCTATTTTGTAACTCTGTAACTGTTTCAGTTGTAATTTTTCTATTCTTTTTCCAATAAAAAAAGAGACTTTATAGTTATTGCATGGTTGTTAATAAAGTTTAAATTACTTGTATAATATATAATTAATGTTGATATATAAGATTTATTTTCGTTTTAATTGAGAAATATAGTTCTAATTAAGTTGCTTTGACTATATACATTATGGATATATCGATGTTTTATTGGGCATCTAAGCCCAATTTCTTAAAGGAGAATGGGAAAAATTGTATGACACTATATGTAAGCTTAACCCACTGACCTTGTGAGATTATGTGTTTCAATTATGTATCTTACTAAAATAATTAATCTAACCTTAAGTGACTTGACCTTGTGAGACTGTGTGTTTGAATTATGTATCATGTAACTAAAATAATTATGGAAACTTTGTGTATTCATATTGTACATGATTGGTTTCAAATATCATGATTTTTTTTTTAACAAATGTTAATGTCTCTCTCTCTATATATATATATGCCGGAATATATATTTTATATTAGTTTATACACAAGAAGCAATCCTTTCATTTACAATAAAGATTTTGATGTGTTTTAATGAAATAGATATTTTTAAATATATAAAAGGACAATGAAGGAAATTATTGAGATTTAGAATTTTTTAAACAAAGAATTATTGTAATTAATAAAATTTGGTGTCTTGTCAAATACACTCTTCTCGAGACGTATTATAGTGATCTTATTTGTCTTGGGAATACATGATTTTCCATATTTCTTACATTTTACAAGATTTTTTTTTCTAATATTTCCTCTTTGTTCTGTGAAATAATGGTTAGAATTGTATTAAGTTAGTTTTGTAAAATTGGGGCTACATCTAATTTTTTATGGTTTGTGAGTTTTTCATGGTTAGGGCTATAATTTTATGTGCATGTGCATAAGAATATATATTTTATATTATTTTATACACAAGAAGCAATCCTTTCATTTATAATAGAGATTCCAACACAAATTCTAATGCATTTTAAATAAATAGACATTTTTAAATATATAAAAAGACAATGGAGGAAATTGTTGAGGTTTAGAATTTTCTAAACAAATAGTGTAATTAATAAATTTTGGTGTCTTATCAGATACACTCTTTTCCACGTATTATACTAATCTTATGTGTTTTGGGAATACATTATTTTTCATATTTCTTATATTTTACATATTTTTTGGGTAATGTTTCATATCTGTGATGCGAAATAATGGTTAGAATTGTACTAAGTTGACTTTGTAAAATTAGGGTCAAATCCATTTTTTAATGGTTTGTGAGTTTTTCATGGTTTGGTCTATAATTATATACATGCCTAGGAATATATATACTTCATATTAGTTTATACACAAGAAACAATCCTTTCATTTACAATACAATTACCAACACAAATTTTGATGTGTTTTAAAGAAATAGATATTTTTAAGTATATAAAAGGACAATGGAGAAATAATATAAATATTCATATTTATAATTCTATATTTTCTAAATAATTTTAAATAGAAATTAGACATTATAATAATATTGTAGGAATTTATCTTTATCTTACATATTGGTTCCCCGTCATCCTACTTGATTAAAATATTCACAAAAATGGTAGTGTGGGTTAGCAAGATAGTGCCACGTGTCCAATTCTTAAAATAGGCCTCGCAAGATTTTAGATGGAATCGATGACCTGCCCAAGATATAAGGGCTCCTATGATACCATGTTGATTCAATCTCAACCATTCACCTGCATCCCGCGAGAGATCTTTCATAAGATCTTGGCTCTATGCAAGAAAATGGGAGATTGTCATGTGGCAGTATCTAGAGCATTCAATGGATTATTGGGCGGGATAAATATTCTTTTAATGGACTATTGGATTGGACCAAGATCTAAGGGCTCTTATGATGCCATGTTGATTCAGTCTCAGCCATTCCTCACTATCCTGCAGGGGATCTTTTATAAGATCTTAGCTCTATGCGAGACAATGAGAGACTACCATGTGACAGTATCTTGGCTCTATGTGGGACAACATGAGACTACCATGTGGAAATATCTAGAGCATTCAATGGACTATTGGACATGATAAATATTTCAAGTGACTTAAGGTAGAATAAAATTTGTGCAACTAAATTATTATTAGTTAATAATAATAATAATAATTAGTCTAATGTCTTAGCTTATTATTTTTTAATATATATATCTTTTAAAATATATTAATATTATAAGATATTATTAATATGATTATATATATATATATATATTAATGGTGTATATTTATACTACTTTTATTATATCAATATATACAAAATTTTGTTTTTTAACATTTAATCAAAGTCCAAATAATTACCACAATCTACTAAGAATAATCAACAAGAATATAGATTTATATCAAGCAATACAACGATCTTGAAATAGAAATGTTTAGAAATCTTTTAGTGCATTAATATAATGCATTTATGTGAAGCATTATAGTGATCTTTTCTATCTTGGGAATACATGGATTTTCATATTTCTTACATTTTACAGGATCTTTTGGTTAATGTTTCTTCTTCATTTTGTGAAATAATGGTTAGAATTGTATTAAGTTGGTTTTGTAAAATTTGGGCTACATCTAAATCTTGATGTTTTGTGAGTTTTTCATGGTTTGGGTTATAATTTATGTAGCCATTTTTATAAATTGTCAATTTTGTTTTTGTAGTTCTTGCATTCTTCATTTACTCTATCTCTAATCCAATCCATAATCCTAATCCTGATCCTAGTATTAAAATTTTAACCCTAAGATCAACCCTAATAATACATTTTATTACAGACCTAACCATAGTTTTATTTCTAACATTAATTCAATTTGTAATTTCTAACCTTACTCTATTCCAAGCATAATAATCAATGTATTCCTAACTCTATTTACAAGTGTATTCCTTGGTCTAATCTTGACAACAATTATAACTATCTCACCAACCCTTATTCTAGTTCTACATCCTTATTTAAAGCTTTTTGTAATTTTTACCCTAACATTAAGTATATATGCCTAGGAATATATCTTTTATATTAGTTTACATATAAGAAGAAATCCTTTGAATTACAATACAGATTCTAACATAGATTTTGATGTGTTTTAAAGGAACATATATTTTTAAATATATAAATGGACAACAAAGGAAATTGTTGATTTTCTTAAACACACAATTATTGTAATTAATAAAATTTGAGAATTATAACCAACATAATGATAATTTGATGATTGTAAAATGATTCTTGGATAGTAAAGCTTATGGTTATTAGTATTCATCTTGAGACTAATTGTGATTTCTAGTAGGAATAACTATTGGTAGAAGACTTGAAATTGAATGTGTCAAAATTGAAACAATTCTTAAGTATCTATAATAGATAAAGATTAAATAAATTTAAAGTAAACTAAGAAAAACCATTACCAAATCAAAGAGCTGAAGAATGAGACTTTTTGAAAAGTATAAGTTTATTATTTACCTAGATTTTATTCAAGAACTACTTTTATTTTATTTTTGTTTGATCCTAACCCTATAGTATAAACTATCATCATGATACCAAATGTTGAATGATATCCTTGATAGGTAATTATAAGAGATTCCAAGATGTTTTCGTCAGAACATGAATAATAAAGGTAGTGAGGTCTAATTAGAGATCTTGATGTTTTTAGATGGAAGATTTTTAGTTTAAGTTGGCTAATGGGGAAAGGGGTTAAGTTCCCAACTTATCATTAAGGACTGCTAATTATGGGAATCACTTAAAGGAACCTTGTTGGAATTAATATATGATAATTAATGCAACCAATGATTAGGGGAGCTTGTGTGTAGGTCCTTGAGAGACCTTGTGAGGAGAACTATGTGTGACTTTGATTTGTTTGGAAGTGGGTACGTAGGTGGTCCTTGGGCGAAGGATGCCTTTGTGACTTCAAGTCCATAGGGGGAGGGTCTAGGGGGAATAAATCTTAGATTTTTGGGTTGTTCCCAATCGGTTTGGCCTTCTCTCTTTAGTAGGATTCAAATGAGGCCAAAATGGGTATTAGATGGTTATGAAAGAGTTAAGAAAATATGATAACCTATCTTCAATACATAATGTGTGTCTGAATAGTAAGTTGAAGGAAAGGAATGAATTGGACTACTTGGTAGTGGTTACATGTTGAGTTTAGCTAACCTTGTGTTGGTACTAAGTGATTTTATTTATGTGTTATGAATATTAACCTCATACTTATATGACTATGTATAGGCTCATAAAGAATTGGAGTTTGATCTACTTATTCCTAATTAGGAATCTCTATTCCAGTTATAGTGCTAAGCTGGGTGTAGGCACTAAATTTTACAATGGATGGAGTAGGACCCTACGAGGGCATAGGTCAAGGTGGTAATCCTCTGATACATAGGCTATTCCTATCCATCCTACATGATCATCGATGGAAAATATTATGACCCACTTAGAGATAAGATTATCCATGCTCGAGATTGACATGAGTCAAGGAGAATACTATTCCAATGGACTATTAGTTGTACCACTTGGATAGCAGGATAGTTTCACCAAAAGCATGTGGGCCTTGGGGCTAGTGGCATGTCGATGATGCATACCTTGTGTTACTCTAGAGGACTAGATAGATTTTGTTGGGAGCATGTGGACCTTGGGGCTAGCAACATGTCGGCAATGGATGTCTAGTGTACACTAGATGGTTGGATGGTTTCTCACTAGCGTCATGGAGGCAATGGACCACCTTCTTTGCTTAGTCATCTAATGGACTATAGGGAAGGGAGTTTCTAATGAATAATAGGTAGGTAACAGTTGAACTCTTGATATAGAAAATGATATCATGGATTACCAAAAGTAGGTAACCCTTGTGATCATGAAGTGATATGAACCTATGTGTAATTGAGTGTGTTTATGCACTAATGCCTCCCCAAGTACTTGTATAAATGGCCTAGGGTGTTCTCCTTTTTATATTGGTTCCCTTGCTAGCAATGACATCAAGTAGTATGAGATTCTTGATTATTGTCATAACAGGTTTATGTGATTGTGAATTAGGTGGTGGTTTGATGCATGCAATAGGTTGCATCCATTTCCACTTTACTGTTGTTCTTTATGTGATCATGTTATTTATCATGTGGATTTCCACATATTATTATGTGATGAGCCATCACCAATGTACTTGTGATGTGCATATGATCTTATCACTAATTTACAAGTGTGATGTATGCATGAGCTAGTCATTGTGTATATATGAAATATGTTGAAACTAGCCATTGGGCATTTATGATGTATGATGGAGCTAGCCATCGTGTATATGTGGTGTATGCTAGAGCTAGTCACTATGTATAAGTGACATACATTGGATCTTGTAACGATGTATATGTGGCATATGTTGGAGCTATTTATTGTGTATATGTGACATATGATGGAGCTAGTCACTATGTATATGTGAGATGTGTTGGGGCTAGTCACTATGTATATGTGATGTGTGTTAGAACCAATCACTAATTATATGTGATATGTATGAGCTAGTCACCTTGTTTATATGTGATGTATGCTTGATTCACTCCCTATGGGAATTGGGGAATTATAGAAAGATATGACCCCTTGTGTGTTGCATATGTTTTCCCACTACTGATTGGTAATGTTTGGCATGGAATCGACACTCAATGGTGAGTTGATACCATTATATTACAAAGGGCTAAGTTGATAGATTACGCTTAATGAATAGTCATGGTTTAAAGGTAAGCTCAAAGATCTCATTCAAGAGGAGCGAATGAACTCTCTTTGACCTTTAGTGAGCGAACTACGAAGCCTCTAATTTCCTACAAAGGGATATGTATGTAGGTTCATCAAGAATGAACTCTCGAGGCTTAGGCCTAGGTCTAGGATTTACCTTAACCTTGGAAGCTTACCTCTCTTATGTGTAAGAATACATGTGGAAATGTCAAGTTGATGCCACCATGCTAAAATGGAGAAGTTTCCAAGTTAGCACTTCTAAGATACATGGAAGATGTAAGATACTCTATCAATTAAGTTTTGTATTTGTTCTTAATTGATAAAAAAATTAGTAACAACTGAGGGGTAGTTACATAATTCCCAAATAAAACATATCTATAGTTTGGAAAGAATAGCTATCAATATTTTCTTGAAAATGGATTCTTGGAAGAATGGTAATCATTATCTAGCCAATTAAACAATTTGTGGGAGACCAACTAATTCTTTTCCAATGATTTCATAAAGTCATTAATGACTATTTTAAGAGGGGTTATGATTGCATCACAATTTTTCGATTGACAAGACAAAAGAATGAAATGATTCCTACTATATACAAGCCTCATGGCAACACGCTCATGTAAAAAAAATTCCACTTCTCACTTCTAGTAGTTGATGATATGCTAGCTAAGATTGTTTCCATGCAAATATTTTAAATGCAAAATATTTCTTTGATCTTGAAACACATTCTATTGAATTTCCATCGCATCATTTTTCCTAGCTCATTAAGTTTAAGGAAATGATAGTAACCTTTTGCATTAATTTCCTTTAAGTGGGTTCTACTAGTTTTCTCTTCCCATTCTATAAATTTAATACAACTCTTCTCATTTTTCATAATGATCATTACAGTCTTAGATATTTTGAGTTCTTCAAGTGATGTCACTTATGAGATTAAGAGTGATTTCCTCACCGTTGAGGGTGTGGAATGTAGCATTGTGTGGAGGTTAGATGCAGACCAACTCTAGGAGGTCTTCATCATTTATAGTGATGTGGAGGAGGGAGTCATCTGGAATATTATTTTCAAGCACTTCTTATCCCAGGTGCATGTGCACAACGTTGGTCTACCGAAGTGCTTTATTTATAATATTGTTCGCACCTCTAGGAAATTTGAATGGGAAATCCATGTAGCCAAGCACCTGGTGAGGCTAGTGTATCTACCATGTGTTCAATATGCTTTGGGAGGTTTTTTTGTGTATTCGCGTGTTGACTTGGTGGGCAACGTAATCTGCATTGCTACTGCATTGAGGAATGAGTGAGCTAGGCAAGTCGTTGCCCTACTCCATGTTGGACTAGAATGCAATATGATGGAGAATTTTTTCCTCTATGTCAAATTCAACAAAAACCTTATTTTGCCTATGCAAATAGAACATCTACAAGAAGTAATAGAGGGTATTAGGATCCTCATTTTCACCCTTTATGTTTGAGACTCATTATGTTGGAACCTAATTTTTGTGATGTACTACAATACATATATATATATATATATCTTTGGCTTTCAAATCTATATTTGTAATGTGCATGTTCTCAGAAATTCTTGACTTTAGCTTTGCATTTTTATTCTCTTGCAATGCACCCTTTTATTCCTATATTTGCAATGTATCTCATTAACAGTGCGCCTTAAATTTTCTTCTTCTTTGTAATATGTTCATTTCTAATATTATTATTTCCCTTTGTGAAATGAGTTCATGAAATAATGATGAATATCAACTCAAATGCAAAAAGTCAAATTCTAGACAAAGTTCTCAAAATATCTTTAGAGTCTGCCCAAGATTTGAAACTGCATTCATCACTCACTACATGACATAACCCTTAAAATTCCTTTACGTTTTCTTTTTAATAAATTCCTCCAAAAGTATTTGATTTTCTGAAAAAACTATCACAAGAATTATTAATTTTTTGAAACCTTGTCAGAAATCGATAATCGTTTTAAAACTTCTTGCAGTTCGGCCAAGTCCATTTATCATTCTTCCCCTTTTTTATTTTGGATGCATTTTGGTGGTTATAAAATCCTTTCAGCAACCCGAAACTTACCCACAACTTTCAAAATAACCAACACAAGATAACTTAAGGTTAGACTTTTTAGGATTGTCAGGTAAGAAAGGGGTTAGAAAACTAAGGTGCCATTCGACATAGGTTTACAAACCATTATGAAAAACAAACAAAGACATAATTTTATTCAGTTTTAAAGGATAGGGCATGATTTTTGAAAGGGTGACTAAAAATAGTGGCAACACTAACATATACCAATTTTAAGTAAATTGATAGTAGCTAATTTAACTGCATAGTTCTATCAAAGCTTGTAAAGAGGGGATCTTTTCATTTTCACATAACCTACAAATGAGAAGTCACTTTTTCAAGTGTGAATATTCGAACGAAATGCTCTTCCATGATGAACACTTTAGTGTTGAGACATTTTTTATTTTTGCTATTTTAGTCTCCTTTATGTAAAGAAAAATAGGAAAATAGTGAAATGATTGTATCTTTTGATTGGAAACTCAAAATCAAGTGCCACTTTTTATGAAAGCGAATAATTTTTCAAATCCAATCCATTGGAAATTTTTCCACACTATTTTTATAGAGTTTTATTTTTCATTCCAAATTGGATTAGCCTATGAACTAATTTATAAAGTGTCAAATTTATAAGGGATCACATATTGAATAAAGCGGGGTGTCTTGAGTTGTGCCTTTGAACACTTCCATGAGTTTTGTCTTTGAAAACTTCCACATTTCTTTCTACACATCAAATTCTATAATAAATCTACTAAGCATGGAGTCTAATAAACCCATTAAACCTTTAACACCCTTCAATTATCATGAATGGAAACTAGAAATTTGCCTTATATTAAAGAATCAAGGATTATATAGTGTAACTATGGGAACAAAAAAAGAACCCAATGTTGTGAAAGATAAGGAAAATTGGTTTAATAAATGTGATCAAGCCATCGGATTATTTTTCCTTAACTTATCTCCAAAACTTCCCATCCATGTAGAATTCTTGAAAACACCTAAAATTTTTGGATAGCATTAGACAAACTCTTTGGGAAGGTTGAAGAAATAAGAAGTTATGAGCTAGTTAATGAACTCATCAATTTCATTCCAATAATTTTTGACACTTTTGAGGATTATTTCACAAAACTCAAATTATTGAGGTTGCAATTACTAAAGTGTTGCATAAAAAATAAAGAATACCAACTAATCCTTTTCATTCTTTCCAAATTAAGTCTTGAATATTTTGTCTTTTATCAACCTTCTACTACACCAAAAGAGCTCTTAGGGATAGATAGAAAATTCCATCCTTAGATGACTTTATTGTATATTTAACAAGAAAGAAAGATAAGTTAATCCATATGGGCATTTTAAAGTCTTATAAGCCACAAGCCCTCATAGAAAGAAATGGAAAATAAAAGGATTCAAACAAAGATCTGAGAAAAAAAAAGACAATGATCCTAAGAAAAAATAAATGAAGTATACTTTTTGCAAGAAATCTATACATAAAGAAGATGAATGTATGAAGAAAAGGATTCACCACCTTATGCATCTACTTGAACAATGAGGGATTCTTCTACATCCATCATAGAGTCTACCTCAAGTTCAAAATATTCTAAAGTAAAGGATATATATAAAGGACAAGAATTTATGGCTAGTTCATCTCCTCCACCATCACCTATTTCATTAAAGTTCAAAGGTGTTTCATAGAGAGCATCTACAGATTATTTCCAATAGAACATCACATGGAACATTTGAGCATCATATCATAGGGGGCTACATAGTCTCTCTTCATTGTACATTTTTTTTATCATCTCTTTTTTGGAGAGGAGTTTTTTGCCCATTGGGTTTTCTCCTTTTCTCCTCTTTATGAGAGATTGGATTGCACATGTGATGCAGGAGCATCCATGACTCAATGCAATCCTGTATCAACTAATTAGTGTCAATTTATTTTTGCAATTTTTGATGTGGTTTAATTTCATGTTTGATGTGTGAAATTCATATTTTTGTGTAAATTGGAATGTCTTGTAATGTGAGAAATTGGAATTTGAATTTGGATTCAATTTGGGTAAAATTGGTTGAATGAAGATAATGGAGAATATGATTTAAAACTAAAAAAGAAAGAAAAAAAGAATAACATGGTGTGGGTTTTTGGGAGCCATTAAATTCATTTGTAATTCCATTTTTAAATGCTCATAGCTCCTAAAAATTAGGGACCCAGAAGGTGGGTTCCCAAGTTTGAAAGATCTGTTTTTTGCTTTATTTGTGAAAGCATCAAATCCTTTTAAAGCCCATCTCTCATATTTGATAAGTCAGGAGTTGGGGAATGACATTTTATTAATTTTTAAATATTACATTTGAGTTTTATTTGTCATTCCTAGGTAGGGCGTTGATTTTTCTTGAGATTCATTTGAAATGAAAGCAAATCACAATGAAATGCATTGAAATTTCATTTCACGAAAGCAAGTGTTCATAAAATTGAATTTTATTCATTTCAGGAGGATTTTTTCACACAAAAAATAGAGGAGGAGAGGAGGTTGTGGATTACCTCCAAGAGGGGATTTGATGGTGTACTTTCAGATTTAAGTGTTTTTGCAAGGCACAAAGACTACCAGGTGTTGCAAATTGAAGGGTTTGAATGGTGGAAGAGATTTATTGTGCAAGTGTTGGAGAAGCTTTGTTGCAAGCTTTAATTTTCTACTGCAAATCTTTTGTTTTTGAGTCTTGTAAGGCTTGATGTAGCCTTTTCCATCATTGGATTGTAATAATTCATTTGCCCATTTTTTGAATCAAGAAATTTCCAGTCGCACATTGTAATCTTGGATTGGAAATTATATTGCAAATTTTTTGTGTGTTGTTGAAGGGTGTTTGTGAGCTATTTAATTTAATTTGCAGAAATTTAAATTATCTTAATTAGCTCATACATTAATGGTATCAGAGCAAGTTGATCCTGCAAGTGTAAATAGACCATTGAAGAGAGGAAATTTACACCAGGACCTGTGAGTTGAAGTGTTGTAGAGATGTATGCCAAAGGAGCCCCATGAGGTAGGGGTAGAGGAAGATGAAGGGTAGATAATTTTTTCAGAGATGATGATTTTAGAGTTTTGAGAAGGTAGGTTGAGACTCTACAAGAAGAGATAAGGAGAGGATTTGCAAGAATGAGAGACCCAAGAAGTGATGAAGAAGAAGAAAAAGTTTTAGAGGATGCTAGTTTAGATATTGAACAAAGAGAAGAATTTTCAGTAGTTGCAAGGGATCCATTGTTGAGAGTTTTGAAAAAATGGGAAAAAAACCAAGTATTGATGTTTCTACCTTTAATGGAAGTTTGAATCCAGAAGAATTGATAGATTGAATAAATGATATGGATGATTATTTTGAATTTGAGGAAGTTGGAGACCTAGATCGAGTAAGATTTGTCAAGAAAAAATTAAAGGGACATGCTTCAATTCAGTGGAGAGAAATTTAGTTCGAAAGAGGAAGAAAATGAAAAGATAAGATTACCAAATGGGATAAAATGGTGGAGAAATTAAAAAGATAATTTATTCCTGTAGACTATGAATTGGACTTGCTCAAGACGATGAAAGGTTTGAAGCAAGGAAACAAGATTGTTAAAGAATACACTAAAGCATTCCATAGAATTCTCATAAGGATTAGACATTCAGAGGGGACTAAGGAAAAGGTTACAAGATACATAAATGGGCTAGGAAAAAGCATTCAAGAAGAGATGACACTAGTCAGAGTTGTGACAATGGAAGATGTTTATCAAATAGCATTGAAGATAGAAGAAAGGATGAACAAGAGGTTTGAGAATAAACACAAGGGAAGTGATAAAGCTTACGTGCAAAAAAGGGAGGATGAATAGTAGATTAGATACATTAAGGAAAACAAGGACGAAATATTTGAAAGCTCAAGCAAGTCCTGTGATCAAAATTTTAGAGGAAGAGGAAGATCGGGTAGTGGGTTTGGAAGAGAAAATTACAAAATAACTTGTTTTAGATGCGGGGAAGGTCATAGGGCCTATGATTGCCCTGCTGAAGAGGAAAGATCGAGAAGAAGGACTGAAAATAAGAATAGAGAAATAAACATAAATGGAGAAGATGTTAAGTCTTCACACTCCAAAGAGGCAGAGGATGGAGAGGCACTTGTTTCAAAAAGAGTCCTGATGAACGAAGGAAAAGAACCAGATCAAAGGAAGAGCTTGTTCAAAACCAAATGTAAGTGTGAAGGTAAAGTTTGTAATGTTATCATTAATGGTGGAAGCACAACTAATTTAGTTTCTGAATAAATGGTAAATAAATTAAAATTAGAAAAATGAAGGCACCTACATCCTGTTGATGGTTAAAATGACAAAAACAACATTAAAACAAAATATTTCTACTCTGTTTCTCCTGAAAGAGAAAGACAACCTATAGTGGCCTAACTCCCAAGGTCCTGGTAGTTGGTTCTCAACTGTCTGATGTCACTCAATTGGTTCATGCAACTATAATATTCAAGGGGCTTATGCTAGTAACAAAGGATTCAAGCTATGACTCTCTTTATTAAAATAGTCTCTGTAAATCAATGGGTTTTAAATAAAAGAAAAAGATAGATCAAAGGGGTAAATCAGCAAGTATGAATTAAATTTATCTAATATCCAGACATATACTTCCAACAATGAATGTTTTCTCAACCGATCACAAAAACCATAGCATGACACAACCCACAGTATAACTGTACCATCGTATACATCTTAGGTGCTTAATTCAATTCCACCATTTGCATATCACAAGTATTTCCAAGATTTCAAAACAACACACATTCATTCATCATCAAAACTATAGATCAACAGACTTTAATAACTTTAATTCAATGATAATTTAACAAGATAATCTTTAAACTTGGTTTCTTCTAATGACTTTCATCACATAAGAAACTATCATGCTTCAGCACAATCACTGGCATTCAAGTGGATTATAACTCATTAACCTTATCAAACAACACAATTCAAATCAAACTCCATATTTTGTAAACCTGCAATTCTATTAACTGTAAACAAGATCTGGTACAATGTATCTCTGCAAAAATCTCTATAAATTCTATCTCCTAGCACTAGGTAAGCCAATCCAATTCTCAATTAGCCCACCCTTACAATGTGATACCCATCTGGTATTTATAGATATACAAAAGAAGTTCGAACTTCAATTCTATCTTAGGCTTTCCACCTTTTTAGGAACAATCAACTTTCTTGTAAACTCAGATCAACTTTGATCTTGAGTTCTTACATTATGCATTCAGTTTGATCTAATAATAGAAGATAGAAATAGAAGAAAAAGAAGTCATGCGCCCTCAAGACTGTCAGTGATGCATGCATGCAACATGCAAGGAAGAAGATCATCATGCATCATGCAAGGAAGAAGAACATCATGCATGCAAGATTTTATGCATGTGAAGCTGGATCCGCTATGAACTCATCATAACTGGTGAAGACTTGTTGTAGCATATCCATATCTGGCCCATCAATCCAGTCATCTTCAAATTTGATGCGATCCAACTCAACTGCAGCAAACTCTTTCATACTTTTTACCTTGATCAACTCTCTCCCTGCAGCTTTTATTTCTTCTTTGACTTCTACAAGTCGATCTATCACTAAGTCTCCTCCATCATCTTTCTCCTACATGAGTCCTTGGAATCTTTCATTCCATTTCTCTCTAACCTGACTCAACGACATGCCATCTTTGGTCATTACATTCACATCTACAATTATGGCCATAACCGCTTCCAACTCTTCCAACTGCTCAGTTAAATTATTAACTGCATCCTGAATCTCATCCTTATGCTTGCTCAAAAAGCCAGTCCTAAACTTAAGGATGCAAGAAGTCTTTTCTACAAAATCTTTGTTATCCTCTTTGAGTATAGATCCTTCTAAAAGAGTAGTTAGAGGCAATGTATTTATCTTCACTAACTTTTCACTATACTCTTTGTACTCTTCTTCTAACTTCTCGGATGCCTCAATATATTGATGCATCTTTTTTATTACTCCCTCTGCCTCCTTGCAGGTTTCAAACCCTTTTTCCAAAACCTCACCTACCTCCCGGTTCACTTTGTCTATCCATTTTTCAACCATCTCCGCCTTACCTCTAACTTGCACCAAATCATCAACCTCCTTTTTGCTTAGCAAAATAGGAGTCTCAATTGCTACAACCTGTTGTGACCTTGGAGAGGAGACACTCTTCAAGAATGAATGTAACTGATCCAATTGAGCCTTAAGCTCATTTTTCTTCTATTTGTCCTTGATCATCCTTGATTTTGTTATTGAAGCATCCACATCAATCAGATTCATTTATTGATTTCTAGTGGGTCTTCCCAAATTAACCGTACTCAATTGATAGTCTATGAGCTACATATCCCCTACCTCCTTTTCAGTCATAGGCATGGCACATTTAGCAACTATCTCCCCTTTATCTGTGAGTCTGGTAGAATGCAAAACTTTAGCCCTCTTCTTAGGCCTTTCCCGTTCAATCTCCTTCATCATGTCCTCCCAATTAAGAGGTTGAGGAGGTGTTTTAGCTCTCTTCTGCAAATCTAATTTCAACCATGTAGGAGCACTAGGAGCAGTCATCATCATGGAAGAAGAAGCCACAACTGTAGAGGATGGCTGAACATTTACCTCAGGTTGAGAATCAACCTTTGCTTTTTCTTGTTGCTCCTACAACACATGCATCTGCACCAACTTCTCAGCCTCTTGTCTATCTCTTTGTTCCTGCACTTTCTTATCTTCTTCTTCCTTTCTCAATCTCTCCTCTTCCATCTGATCCTTCTCTAACTTCTCTTTCTCTAAGGCCTCCTTTTCCAACTGTTCTGCCTCCAAAGCTTTAAGTTTTGCAGCTTCAACATCTTCTTCTTTTTGTTTCCTAACTAGCTCTTTGGCCTCCTTTTCTTTTCTTATCCTTTCAGTTTCTTCATTTTCTATCCTTTCCATTTCCAAGGCTATGAGTTTCTCTGCCTTTTCCCTTTCTTCCTCAGCTTGCTGTTTCTTTACTAGCTCTTCAGCCTCTTTTTCTTTTCTTAGAGCTTTAGCTTCTTGTTCTTTCTGTTGAGCCTCCTCTGCAAGCTTCAATCTAGCAACCAGGGCCTCCTTTTCCCTTCGGTTTCTTGCTTTCTCCTCCTCGAGATCATGGATCTTCTGTATCAGTTCCAGCTTGTCATTTTTTGCCTTGACCTTGATCTCATGCTCTCGTAGCCTCATTTGCTCCTCCATTTCATCAGCTGCTATTCTTGTTTCAATTTCTTTTACCTTTGATTACTGCTATTGAAGTAAAGCATCAGCTTGTAACTTTGCCTCCATTTCCTTTTGTTTCTCTATAGCAGCCCTTGCATCAGATTCTCTGGTAGCATCTTCAAATTGTTTCCATTGTTCTTCCTGTGTAAGAACCTGCTCAATAGTATGATCTAGAGGTACGTTTTCTTGCAAGTCCTTCTCTGACAAAGTTTCATTCGAGTCTGTCTCAATTTCTACCAATTCTTCCTCCACTTCTTTCCCTTTAGTAGCTTCAGCCATAGCATAAAGTACTCCTTGAACTTCTTTACTTTTCTTTCTTGTGAGTGGGGCTTGTGCAGATGACTCACCCAATGCGAGCATAGAAACAGCAGATTCAATTGGAACATCTCCCTCGGGTGTCTCTTCTTCTTCATTGACTACCTCCAACTCTGTTTCTTCAACATCAGGAGGAAATAATTCTAATGGTTCCTTGGAAGGTGCCTTTCTTTCAATCCTCTTATACCCTTTACCTTTCTTGAGGATTGGTCCCTAAGGAGCTTGAGTTCTCATCATCAACCATTGCACACTCCTATCCAAGACTGTCCTTCCCAGTTTCTTAATATTAATCGTTTCTTCCTCATTCCAGTCTATTGGATCTAATTTTTTGGTGCCAATATTCAAAGCTTCATATGAGGGATCTAATACAATTCCATCATCCACCAAAGTGTCAGGAATATTATCTTTAATACCCAGCTCTACCATAAGTGAGACTAGTAATCTCTCATAATTCTTCTTCCTTAAGTCATATTCATCCTGCCTATCACACCAAAAATCCTCTAACAAATTAAAATGTCTAGTAAACACTGAAGGTAATAAAGCATACATCTTCTTCTTTGGATCAAAATACTTACGAGCTGTATACAATCCCAATTTCAATTGTATCAACTCATTACAAACCACCTTTGCTACCTTCAAGTGTTGGCAGCCATATTCCCCCAACTTCATGGGAAATTTATGGCATCCTATCTTGTGCTTCATCCCAAATCTAGCATTAAATCCAATGGCTTGATATACAAATTCCATAAGCACTATTCTATTGTTGCAGCATCTTGGAAGTAAATGGGGATGACCCTCAAAACCAAACAATCTGAAGTATGTAAATTTGGGGTATTGGATGTACCAACTTCCCCATTCAGAAATGAATGCCATAGCTTCTTGGCTTAACCTGTATCCTGCATCTCCACTCAACTGGTTGATAACCACATATAAAAATGCATCATTGACTCTTCTGAAGTGAGTCTCAGCAACTTGAAGAGATAATTGATCGTAGTGTTCCCATACCTTCCTTTGTCCATCCAAGACTCCCATGATACCTACTCTATTTAATCCTGGGAAAATCCCCATTCTTGCTGCAGCATAGACCACATATGAAGTCATGAAGAAAGATTTGGTCTATCTAACCCTTGTGAGCTGATCATGTATGGCATCAGAAACAATCATTGACCAATCAAACTCGTAATCACCCTGAAAGATTACTTGAATAAAATGAAACATCCATTCCTTGAAGTGGAAGGCATCCCTCTTTCCAAACACTCTAGACAGCATCAATATCAAATCAGATATCTCCTTCTTGAATTCTGCCCTCTTTGGCTGGTCTGCCAGCTTGCTTAATGACTTCTTCTCGGCACTTAACCATCTTTTGTTTAAATGAGACTTATTGAAGTCTTTATGCTTACTGTATTTCTCCAATGCCTCTGCCTTAGTTAACTGCACCAAATTCTTGAGATCAGGAACATTAAATATGCTTTGGAACATCTGCGGAGTAAGATCTATAATCACATTATTCTGTGAATCCATGCATAATCTTGTAGCTAGATTATAAGTACTGGCCACTATAAATATCAACTCCAGACACTGAACTGATAAAGGAAACACAATGATATGTGTAAGACCGGAGTCAACAATCCTTTGAGTTCTCCCTATCAAGTTTTCCTATTCTGCAAAGGTCTCTTCATGTAATTCTTCAAAGCTATACTGGCCCAGATTAGTATTTGTGATATCTGACCAGTCTGATTCCACCTTGCTCGCCTTCACCACCCGATTCCTATGATCATATCTCAATGTATAAGGCAGCTGTTCTGGTTTCACCTTCTTGATTTTTGGTGCTGTTTTTGATGTTCCAGTTGGTTGATTCCTTCGAGCAGCCTCTCCTGACGTTCCTGACATCTCTCAAATCTCCTACAAGCAAACCTCTATTTAGACCTTTAGATAAATCATTGTAAAACATGCTTTTAAAACATACCTGTTACACATACATCGGAGTTGGAACCAGACAAAAGCACAAAAGAATCTCTTTTACAAAACTGGCGGACTCGGAGCAAAAAAAAAACTGACATAGGAACTTCACCTAATAACAAATGGGCTCAGAGTCAGAGTCGGGGAGATTATCGGAACCGGGATCAGAACAAAAATCGGATTTAGTTTTCTTTGAATTTTACTTTTCATATTCTATTTCCATTCCGCCTCCGCCTCCGACTTGGTCATTGTTACTTGACAAAAGACTTCCCACTATATGTAGAGCCGGACACGGGATGAAAATGGAATTGATAACCTTCACAAACAAAATTCTTAAGTTCAGGATCAGTTCCGATCCCGCCTCCGCCAATTATCACATACTTCAAGGAAACCTTTTAGAACTCGGAATCGAAAACGAGATAGAAATGGAATTGATAACTTTTGTAAAACAAAACTCTTATGTCCATACCCATTCCAATCCCGCCTCCACCTATGCTAATCATGACATCATCAAATTTATTCATTCTCATCATAACTTCATGATTAAACCTAGGTCACCCTAAAATGGCAAAGGAGCTTAAAAACTCTACCCTCATATGACTGTGGGGAACAATTGTATTTTAGGGCCATTTATTTAAATCTTATTTAAAGTAATTGCAGAGACCAACAAAACCCTAATCTAACAAACTTAATAAAACTAGGGCACGGGTTTAAAACCCTGCCATTCTACCAAACGATGAAACCCTAATTTAAACAAATAAATTTAATGTACCCTAACTCACTGTAAAATCTCTAATCTACCTCACTGTAAATTCTTAATCTAACTCACGCCATAATAAAAACCTTCAATCTAATCTAATCTACTGCAAATCGAAAATGACACAACACGATCACAATTAAGACGTGAAAGCGACAATTCCCTAAAATAGAAAGAAACGACATGATAAAACAAGACAACAAAGATTTAAAGCAAAACAAACAAGCCAAAACAAGAACCTACTCATTCAATCACAACGATGATCATAAAATTGCTTTAAAACGCTATGATTGAACACGCGAGCAGATATAAAGCAAAAACACCATGAAATAAACAACGAACAACAAAGATAAAAGACCCACCTCAAACGCAAACAAAGCCAAGCCAACTTTCTGAATCAATTCGCACACAATATCCCTTCTCTATCTCGATCAATTTGCTCAAACGAACTCTACTATTGCTCGTCGCGCTCTCAAACTTGTAATAATAACAATAATGATCGGCTTTAACCCTTAATAAAGAAAAACATGTGAATTTCTACCTACACCGGCAATCACCATTAATGCATTAAAACGCAGTAAAGGCGGAGTCGGAACTGTAAGAGAATGAACACTGTTCTGCAGTGCAACTTCAGTCAAAAAGTCAACGAAAAAAATTGGCGGGGGCGGAACTAAAATGGAAACAGGATCTTAAACTCATAAAATTTCCAAACCTTATTCCCATTCTGACTCCGCGTCTGACAAATAAAAACAAAACAAAAACAAAAACAAAAAGTTAAGTAAAAGACCAACCTAATAAAACAAAACACAAAAAACCGAGACAAAACAAACATTAAAAGGGAGCGGAGGCAGGATCGGAATTGAATTTGATTTTGCAAATTTTGATAACAACCATCCCAATTCCCACTCCGACTCCACTTCCGCCGAAGACCAAAAACAAAGGCAAAGAAAAGACCGTCGAGATAGAACCAAAAACAAGCCTCAAAAGAACCTTTAGAACCCGATTCAACTCCGGTTCCGATTTCGACAGAGAAACCAAAGAAAAACAAAGTATTGGCAAAAGTAGACTCCAAACTTTGTTTCAAAAACAAGTAAGTACAAAAAACATAAAGGGGGACCCATTTTGACCAAGGCAAAAGATGGGGTGGTTATGCAAGGCATAACACATCCATATTGGATTGATTGGTTGCAAGATGAAAAGAAGGTTTTTGTTAGCGAACAATGTTTGGTGAAATTCAAGATAGGTGGTTATCATGATGAAGTTTTATATGATATAATGTTTATAGATATTTGTCACTTTTTATTGGGAAGGCCTTGGTAGTTTGACAGGTGTGTGATGCATGATGGGTATGCCAATACATACTCCTTGATGAAGGATGGAATCAACACAAGTTGAAGCTCTTGAGTAAGGAAGAAGGAAAGGTATGTAATAAAGGTGGAAATTGTTTGGTTAATGGAGTTAATCAATTAATAAAAGAGGATGAGAATGCAGATTTTGATTTGTTGATGCAAGTTGTAGTAGTATGGATTGCACACAAGAAAGGTAAAGTGCAGATTTCAGTGGGGAAAAAGGAGGTAAAATCTATTTTTTGTGAGAATGTAGTTGAATTTGATTTACTTGAGCATGATAAGATTGATGTAAAAGAATATGTTGCAACAAAGAATGCATTAGTAAAAGAAGGCACAATGGTTGAAAGTAAGGAAGGTTACAAGAAGGAGAATGTTGATTTGTTTGGTGAACTTCCCTTTGCATCATTTGTTGATTTATTTGATAAAGATATTGGTAAGAATGATAGTTTGTTGAAGGTTGGAGAGGACAAATCTTCTGATTATGTCGCTAAAATTGATAAGAATGTAGAGGATGAAGTGATTGCAACTGAAAATTGTCTTTTAGAAGGCATTAGGAGGAAGAGCATAGTGTTGTAACCAAGGTTGATGATGAGAAAATGGTTGCAACAATTAAAAAAAAAGAGGTAATGAATGAGTTTTGTTATTTTTCTGAAGGATAAGTAGTAGATGTTCATGAATTTCCAAATTTTCATAGTGTAAGTTGGTGGGAGATGAATTATGTGAAAAATGGAGAAAGAGAGGAAGAATGAAAGAGGGAAGAGACATCAAGTTGCTGGGACATGGGAGGAATAAGGTTCGGGAGAATAAGGAAGCAAGATGGGTGCAAAATGAGCATCATATCTACAAATGTTTATGAGGCACTCATGAAACATCTCTTTTCTACTGTGTGTGTCTAATGCAGGAGCATCCATGGCTCAATGCAATCCTATATCAACTAATTGGTGTCAATTTATTTTTGCAATTTTTGATGTGGTTGAATTTCATGTTTGATGTGTCAAATTCATATTTTTGTCTAAATTGGAATGTCTTGTAATGTGGGAAATTTGAATTTGAATTTGGATTCAATTTGGATCAAATTGGTTGAATGGAGATCATGGAGAATATGATTTAAAACGAAAAAAGAAAAAAAAAAGTAGAACATGGTGTGGGTTTTGGGAGCCATTAAATTCATTTGTAACTCCAATTTTAAATGCTCATGGCTCCTAAAAAATAGGGACACAAGAGGTGGGTGCCTGGGTTTGAAATATTTTCTTTTTCAAAGCTCTCCGATTTCATAAGAAGGGCATTCAGACTTTGCACCAGCTCTTCGACCGGCCTACCATGAGTATTTTGCAGTGGGATGCTTTTAAAACCCATTACAACCTTCAAAACCAGGATCATCCTACTTTTGACGGGCTGGTGAATGCCATTCCGGTAGAGATTATTCACAAAGTTGGTATTCGTGGGCACAAGCCTTGGTGGAAAGACTGGAAATGGTTTCCAGATACTCCTTTAAGGAGCTACAAGTCGCGACTCGGTTACAGGTGGCTTTCAGCCCATTTCCCTATGCTTAGTTCTTTGAACCAGAGGTGGCTTCTTAACTCCTCGGCCTTTACTTGGCGTAGGATGTTTGATGCCATTTGGTCTGCAATTGTTAATCCGAATCTGGCCCACTTTGCTTGGTGTATTCTTTTCCAAGGCTTGCCTATGGGTTCTCGACTGGTTCATTTGGGGGTCTCTGACCCTCGCTGCCCATTTTGTGGGCAGCCTGAAAGCTTCTAGCACCTTTTTTGGTTTTGTCCCAGAGCTTAGCAGTTCTGGACTTGGATTCATGATTTCTTTCAGCCTTTTAGGCCTGAACCCTTTTCGTGGCATATGGTTCTGCTGGGGGACCCACCTGGAACCCCAACTAAGTTCACCCAGCTTTGGCACACTTTCAGAGTGGAAATCCTCTTCAATATCTGGAAAGACAGAAATGCTTGTATTTTTTCTCATTCACATTTAGCTATTAATGTGTCTCTTTATGCTAAAGCAGTTATATGCTCTAATGTTATGTTACAGATTCAAGTGCAAGCCAACAAGGTTGCACTGGAAGTGGCTCACCTGCAGGTTCTCCTGGACCACTGGGGCAATGCCCCTTGTACTGTGGCTCAGATTCCTAACTCGCCCTCCTCCTCCCGTCGCCGGTCTTCCTCTCCAGGCCAGAAGTGGAGTGATTCCAAGCGGGCTCGCTCCCAGCCTCCTACTCGGAGGGATTCTCGGCCTCCCAGGCGGGCTCGTTCTCCTTCGCCGTGTCCTGGTCAAGGCTGGCACTCTAGTGGTGCGTCGAGGAATAGTGGTGGCGGTTCTGGGTGGCCTTCGGATGCTCCTCCTATTTCTGGCTCTGGTTGGCCCTCCACTGGTAAAAGATTTCCGCGGCTTGCTCTCGCAATCTCGCCTTAGCGTGAGGATAAAGATAAAGAAGAAGATAAGAATGATGATGGTTGGGGTGCTCCTCCTGATGTCACTCCTAACCCCACTGATGTATGGGGGAAACATCTGGATGACCAGGATCCCCTAGGATCTACTGGCACTGCTTTAGCTGCTTAGTTTTCATTCTGTTGTTTTATTTCTGGGCTAGGCCCATGTGACTTTTGTTGATTTTGCTGGGCTGGGCCCATGTGACTTTCGGGGTGTGCTTTCTTACCACCTACCCCTTTTTTGTGAATTTTGTAATTTTATCTCTTTTAATATAGATAACTAGAAAATTCATCAAAAAAAAAAAGCATCAAAGCCATTTAAAACCCATCTCTGATATTTGCTAAGTCTGGAGTTGGGGAATGATATTTTATTCATTTTTAAATATTAAATTTGAATTTTATTTGTCATTCCTAGGGAGGGCATTTATTTTTCCTAAGATGCCCTTGGAATGAAAGCAAATCACAATGAAATGCATTGAAATTTCATTTAAGGAAAGCAAGTGTTAATAAAATTGAATTTTATTCATTTCTAGAGGAGCTTTTCATAGGAAAAACACAAGAAGAGAGGAGGTTGTGGCTTACCTCCAAGAGGGGATTTGATGGTGTTTTTGTAGATTTGAGAGTGTTTTTGTAGGGCACAGAGACTACCAGGTGTTGCAAATTGAAGGGTTTGAATGGTGGAAGTGATTTGTTGTGCAAGTTCTAGAGAAGCTTTGTTGCAAGATTTGATTTGCTGCTGCAAATCTTTTGTTTTTGAGTCTTGTAAGGCTTGATGCAGCCTTGTCCATCTGGATTATAATAATTAATTTTCCCATTTGTTGAATCAAGAAATTTCCAATTGCACATTGCAATCTTGGATTGGAAATTGTATTGCAAATTTTTGTGTGTGTTGTTGAATGGTGTTTGTGATCTATTTAATTTAATTTGCAGCAATTTAAATTATCTTAACCAGCTCATACATTAACATGGGTACCTAACATGGCTAGTAGTTGAGACCCATTGTCATCATTGTATACATCACTCCCTAAGTTATACTTAAGGGGGTATATTAGTATAAATATTAAGGTTATTATATATCTATTTAGTTGTCATCAATTTTTAGGTTGACCTATTCACATTTTCTTAAATTTACTTAGGTATTTTGTAGTTTTTTCTCACCTCATGTGGTTGAGACATGTGTCTTCACTTTGTGAAATGCCTCTTGCATGCACACTTTCCACTCACTATAACACTTTTCAAGTGAGCTAACAAGTGTTCGATATTTAGATGGGTAGTCAATCATTATGTTCAACTTTCTTACCTTCAACACCTTGCCTATATATGCAAGGATAATTTATACGTTCTAATTAATTCTTTGATAATATCATTTTTCTTTCTTTGTGTGCTTGTAATTTGTAGAAGTTCATCTTTATTTTTGATTTATGATCTTGGAAATTATAACATATTATTCCCAAAATTTATACCTAATATTGACTATTCCATAAGAAACCATAAAAAATACTCATATAATTTCATTTAGAGCAATACAAATATGGTTTGATCCACAATTAGGAAGGCTAACTAGGATATTTTTGGATTCAACTTTCATACTAGAAAACAAATATTAAAATGCAATTAATGAACAAAAATTAATGGGGAACAGTCAATGGGGCTAAAACAACATGAGGTCTATAAATACAAATAAGTTATTGGCATGGTATAAAAGAGATGATAAAGCTAAAGTTATTATTGTTATCACTCTTTCCAACATTGAATTGCATCATGTAGATTTAGACAAACCATCATCAAAAATTTGGGATAAATTAAATAAAATGTTTGGAGCAACAGCAGTTAATGCAGAGATTGTTGAACACACAAATGTAATGAGAGGGAGGGTGAATCAGTATGTCTTTAAATATTATCCTTAATGAATATATCAATGAACATCAAAGGATCATTAAGGAATCAGAAACAACAATGAACACAATCACACTAGATAACACCAGATTTACATGGAAACCCTAGAGGGAAAAACCATGGTGAGAAAATTTTCTTGGATCTACTTGCCAAATCTAGCCTCACAATAATAAAGAGATCTTACAATGCTTTTATAGACACCAACCCACTAGAGACATAAATCCAAAAAATAGTTTATAGGCACCAACCTAAAGGAGACACCAATCCCCCAATCTAAGCACCAACTCAGAGAATAAGAGGCACCAACCTCACATGAATCAAGAGGCATCAACTTTAGAATACACTTAAATTATTACAATAAAACTTATAGACAATTCTCTATCAAAATTCTCATAGAATGACTTTACACATTTCTACACAATCATTTGGACTGCCATGAATACACACTCTGCTCTCCTTCACCTAAGCTAACTCTACTCTAAAAGATAATACATTCAAAAAGCACAAACATATCGCACCCATGTACAATCATAGTTTTGTATTGTTCTTCACTCTTCTATTCCTCACCCACTCATAAACCCAATTTATTTTGCTTAATATCAATCTAGAGTGATAGATAATATTGATATATTGGCTTAGACCAAAAATTAGAACTATTGGTGATGGAAAAGTTGGCCTAGGAAAAATACTTCATATTTCTACCATGTTGGCCAAAGAAAATCAAATTTTGAATCAAGAAGCAGTTGTTTATTAAGTTTGAATTTGAGTTGTAGATCTTCCTGTTTTGTGGGCAAGTCAAACGATGTAGATCCAAAACTAAATATGCCCACCCTTAGAATATTCATCAACCAATAGGAATGTAGATATTGTCATTGAAGTCTTGGACATGTGTCATCATCCTATAGTTCTGGAAGAGCTCTCTTCTCTCAACAGTCATGCGATAGTTATAGGATCATCATCAAAAATTCATTGGAATTGGACACACATCACCATTTTGCACACTTGTAGAGTAACCACAACTTAACAAAGTCCAAGTGTGAGTTAGCAAAAACCTTATGACTCCTCTAGGTTAAACTATTGGTAAACACATTTCAACATTTCATGCTATCATGGAGTAGATGTGACTTATCAAAAACATTGCATGAACATAACAAAATAACCTTTGTATCAACTAGGAGAAGCAATAAGTGGGGCCAATAACCAAAAAATATTGAAGGGATTAAGTTATAAATTAAGCAACCAGAAACAACCAATAGCCAATCAATGATACATTAGAACATAAAGTGCACGACAAGAAAAAATTTAGGGTTTTGAAGGAATTAGGGCTAACACCCTACCAAGTGCATAAAACCTAACTAGACATGATTTCCAATCCAGCTAAAGGTATCAAATGAAGACCAAATCTATCACCACAAATAGTAGATATGAACATAATAACAAGAGTATACCAGAAATAGACACCACCAAGAACATTCATGTCCAAAAAAACACCTTGACAACAATGACAATATTTGCAACATTGACAATATTTCCAACATTTACAATATTTGCAACATTTCCTTCACAATACTATTAACCCTTGACATTAAAGAAAATCAATCATGATTCCAAAATTCTCCTCATGCAAAAACCTTGACATCAACCAATAGAATCCTTATACAAAAAGTTTGGCATGAATGACAGCAAGAATTTGCAACAATCTCCCCCTTTGTCATTGGTGGCAACACATAACATAGACTAAATTATCTCCCCCTTTATCCAACTCTTTCTCTAATTCTCCCCCTTTGACATCAATGGCAAAGGAATATAAGAAGACTCATTTCCATGATTCTACCCTTTTGTATATTCATTTTCCTATTTTTTTGGAGTTGTAGGAGCAATATAACCATCCATAATAGATTGCAAAACGTCAAACCCTAATGATGTAAGGTATGCTTCCATATTTATACTCCAAAAAGTATAATTTGTCCCATCAAATTATGGTGCCTTATTTGAGTGAGATCCATCTTGACCTTCCATGTGTTCAAATCCAAGATCTACCTCCAACTGTTAGGCTATAACAAGGAACTTAGCCCCGATACCAATTGTTGAACACACAAATATATCGAGAAGGTCAGTGAATCGGTATGTCTTCAAGTTTTATCCTTAACCAATATATCAATGAACATCAAATAATCATTAAGGAAATCAGAATCAACAATAAAAAAAATCACACAAGATAACACCAAACTTTCATAGAAATCCTAAAGGGAAAACACATGGTGAGAAAAGTTGCATGGATCTACTACCCAAATCCAACCTCACAAGAATAAATAGATCTTACAATGTTGTTTTAGGAAACAAACCACTGGAGACATCAATCCCCAAAATAATTTATAAGCACCAACCTAAAGGAGACACCAATCCCCCAATCCGAGCACCAACTCAGAGAACAAGAGGCACCAACCTTAGAATACACTTAAATAATTACAATAAGCAGACAATTCTCTATTAAAATGATCAAAGAATGAATTTGCACATTTATGCTCAATCATTTGGACTGCTATCAATACACACTTTTCTCTTCTTCATCCATGATGGCTCTACTCTGAAAGATAAGAAAAGAAATAGCATATCACACACCCATGCGCAGTCATAGTTTTGTATTGTTCTTCTCTTCTATTCCTCACCCACTCATAAACCTGAAACAATTTTCTTAAATATCAATCTAGGACCTAATAGATAACATTGATATGTTGTCCTGGACCAAAAATTAGAAACATTAGTGATGAATAAGTCAACTTGTGAAAAATACTTCATATCACTAGCATGTCAACCAGAGAAAATCAAATTATGAAATCAAGAAGTAGTTGTTTATCAAGTTTGAATTTGATTTGTAGATCTTTCTTTTCATGAGAAAACTGAACGGTGTATATTCAAAACTAAATATTCCTAACCTTAGACTATTCTTCAACCATTAGGGATGTAGATACCACCAATAAAAAGTCTTGGACATGTGTCATCATCCTGTAGTTTTGCAAGATCTTATCTCTCCTCTTCGTGCACACATGATAGTTGTTGGATTATCATTGAAATTTCATCGACACTAGACATGCATCACCATTTCACACACTTGTAGAGCAACCACAAATTAAAAAAGTTTGAGCATGAGTTAGCAAAAACCTTAGGACCCCTTGAGCTCAGACTACTGGTAAACACATGTCAATGTTTTGTGCTATCGTGGAGAAAATGTGACTTATCAAAAACCTTGTGCGAACATGTGAAATGAACCTTTACACTGACCGAGAGAAGCAGTTAGCGGGGACACTAACTAAACAATACTAAAGGGCTTAATTTATAACTTAAGCAATCAAGAAAAACTTATAGTCAGTTAATGTTAAATTAGAACATAAAGTGCATGATAGATAGATTTTTATGGTTTTGAAGGAATTAGGGCTAAAACCTTACCAAGAGTATAAACCCTAAGTAGACATGCTCTCCAATTCAACCAATGTCAAACAAACACCAAATCCATCATGACTAGTAGACATGAACATAACAACAATTATATAGGAAAAATAGACACCCCCAAGAATATTCATGTCCAGAGCAACACACCTTGACAACAATGACAACATTTGCAACATTGACTTGACATTTGCAGTATTTAAGCATTTCCTTCATAGAATTATCAACCCTTGACATTAAAGAAAATCAAGCATGTTTCCAACAAAATCCTCATGTGAAAACCTTAACATCAACCAATAGACTCCTTATGTAGAAACTTTGACATCAATGACAACAATCATATTTACAAAAAAGATTTATCTAAAGCCTCAACTATTTAGGTTCAAAATGGAAGATAGAATCACTATGTCAAATCATATAAGCAATTTGAGGTCTCTTATAGACAACTAACATAAGATAAGGCTCCAATAGATGATGAAGATACTAAAGCTATTTTATTAAATATTTTCTCTTCAAAATATGATAATGTTATTTTTTCACTTAGCCAAATAACTTCTCAAACATTAGAAGATATGATTTCAACCCTTTTAGCATAAGAAAAAGAACAAATTTAAAAGATTCAAAATTTGATTCTCAACATGAGAATATATTATACACACAAGGAAATAATAAAAAATTGAGAAATTGAATGTTACTATTGTAAGAAAAAGGTTCACACAACTTGGACTTGTAGGACTTGGGCTAGTGATGTTCTTAAAGGGAAACTAAAAAAAAAAACCAAAGTATGTTAATTTATCCTATGTTGAGGATTATGTTGAGGATGAGAACCCTCCAGATGGTGCTTTTGTTAAAGATTACTGTTTTGAAGATACTAAGATGCATACTTATTTTGAGCCTTCAATCAAAGGCACTAGAGGATGGAGGTTTTTCCATCATCTCAAGTCAACTTCTCACTTAGAGATGGTGCTTTGTATGAGAAGCATTTATTATATTTCAATTCTTTGTACAAGAATAATATGTTATTTTTTTTCTGATTGATGCAATAAACTTGAAGAATACATATATTGTGAAGTTTTCTTTTTGAAGATAGGTTGGAATTTGGTGAACTCAATATGTAATGTTGCCTAGATAGTTAGGGATTTTGTGAATATGGAGAATTATACCCTTAAGAGGGTCATGCGAAAACTTGATGGAGAAATGAATTGTTGTCCAATAATTTAGGGGATTTATGATTTAGGAGTCCAAGGAGGTGGTGATCTAGGCAATCAAGAATTCAGGTCGATAGCTAAATATTTTGAGGGTTACGAGGAAACTTGATGGAGATACACTTGGTTTAGGATTTATTTTTTCAAAGAAAAAGCTTCTAAATAAAATGTATTTATTTATTTAAAACATGTTTTATTGTGAGGAAATTAAACCTTAAGTAGTGGTGTTGGAATATTAAGGTTTACCTTAATAAAGTCACCTTAGTGACTTGTTTATTTTTGTTTTAAAAAAATTAGTTACATTATCGTTTGGTTGTTTGAGAATTTATATTTGAGAGGCTTTATATAAGCCATATTATAATGCATTTCCAAATGAACTCTTTCAATAATATCATTATTTGTTTTTGTTTATTAATGTGCAAATGTAATGCTTTTGATATTTCCAATAAGGTGTAGGGTTAATCTTGTAATATATAATGGTGTCATTGTGTAAAATAAATGGACCTCAAGTATATTTAGAACATGACATAAAGTAGAATATAACATGGCATTACAATTTTATAAGGTGGCATTGCACAAAATTGTATTATGGCATTCTAAATATATATATGTAAAGTATTGATTAGTGGGTTTGTGAAACTTTGTTGATGGTCATAGTGTAAGGTTAATGGGGCTATCCATGCACATATTTGGGTAGCACTTTGAAATGACTACTTAAGAACTTACTTCCACATAATGACTTGTCCAATTGTCTTCATTGTTATTTATAAGCCTAAACAATAGCTTCAAGCCCCTAAGTCACATATAATGATGTGCTAATTTTTTTGTGGAAGTCCAATGTACCATTTAGGAGCCTGATGTACTCAAAATTAGGGTGTGCAAGTACTAAGACCTCTCCCCTATATTTAACAAATCCATGGAATCATGACAACTTTAAGCCAAAATATTCTTAGTTTTAGTTGATTAACATATGCATATACTAGTATGTTTAGGAATAAGATATGTTAAACTCTTGTACCAATCAAAATGAGTTAATATTATCACTCACCTTTAACTAGTATACACATCTTAAATAAATCTACTTAAAAATATTTTAAAATATCATTTTTAATTATTTTATTTGCATTTAAATATTTTTCATTTCATTTATTGTTTACTTCATTTATATTTGAAATTTTTTTTTTTTAATTATTTAAGAGTTATTTTATTTTACTTTAGAATTATTTAAAAAATTATTAAATATTTTATTTATATATTTTTTCAATTTAACTTATATAATTTAGAACTATTTTATTTACTTTTAAAATTTGATTTACTAAATATTACTTTATTATTTTATCCTTTGAAATAGATATTTTTAAAAAAATAAAAAGGGTAAAAATTTATCATTCAGAGAAAGTTACAGAAAATAGCCAATAGGAAAAAAAAGCTAGAGGCAACAAGGCTCAACCAACCACCATAAACCAGAGAACAATAGACCAACCACCCAAGAAAACTAAAACCCAATCACACCAACCATATCATCTTGAATCAAACTTTGCAATTTATGAGCACATTCACTAGGAAGTTGCTCCCACTCGTCCACCTTCCAATCATCTCTAAACTCTGAAGCCCATTTAGATAGGAAATCAACTACATTGTTCCATTCCCTAGGAATATGAACAAAAGACACCATCTTGATCGTACTACACAATTGGGGAATTTGTCACAAAGTAGAAGACAATTACTAGTTCACCTCATCAATGCCCTACCTATTTAACAAGTTTATCATGATTTTTGAATCAGATTCACAAATGATCTTGTGTTAGCCAAGGGCACAAGCTTTTTCCAATGCAACAAGAATAACTAATGCCTCCATGAACTTTTTAGTCTGGATACCATGATATTTCGAGAAGAAGAAGAGGGCAGCCCCAGAACTATTCCTCCCTAAACCATCCACACCAACATAACTTGGATTTCCTCTAGATGAACCATTAGTATTGATTTTCAAAGTCCCAACAAGAGGCGAAGATCATCTACCTTCATGCTGAATTTTCCTTTTGGGGCATCTTCTTCCACTGGAACAAGCCTTCTTCAAATCGAGACCACTCAGACCCCGATCCTAAAACACCTTAGCCTCCTCGACATTCAAAGGGGCCTCAACATCACACTTAGCATAAATAGTCTCTTGAAGCATACTAAGAATACATTGCCAAACTTGGGCGACCACCAACCTTTTATCTTGGAAGATCCTACGATTCTGCTCCGGCCAAATCTGCCACAGAATGCACGAGGGCCCCACATACCACACCATCTAGAGAGGGAATGATATAGCAGAGGTCTCCATAAAGACCTCCAAAACTCAGATAGGGATAAAGCATGCACACAGGGGTGCCTCCAAACCACCCACCAAAAATGCCAAATAGCCCTAAAGAAAGAACATTGGAAGAAAAGATGTGAAGAAGATTCCTCATTACTACCACATAGAAAACAAATGGATGGCCCCTGAAAGCCTCTCTTTAGGATATTGTCCCAAGTAAGACATCTGTCCTGAGCCACTAACCAAAGGAAGAAGTTACATTTGAGCCACACAAACTTATTTCATACATATTTCCACCAAGGGATTTTGTCCCCTCCATACTTCCTTATGTCCAAATCATGATACCCTACTACCACAGAATAGACCCTTTTAGGATCCAAGGCCCAAGCCAAGACATGACATTGTTGTAGAGAACTGCAAGGTCTCTCTGCTAAAATCTTTCCCAGCTCAGCATGATCCACATTCAAACCCCTAGGAAGCTAGAGCTGACACCCTTTCCATTTGAAGACCTCCCCTTGTCCCAACTGCTCATCAACTTTAAAATCACTAACCTTTGTCCATCCAACATCTAGAAAAATAGAGCCCAAATTCTCTAGATGAGGATGAGAATTGAATAAAGTGGGGTAGCCATCCCAAGAATCAAGCCAAAAAAGGGCGTCATCCCCCTTGTAACAAATCCAAAAGAGGCCATGCTTTATCAAACTAGCACCTCTTTTAAGAGTATCCCAAATCATAGGCCCCTTACCCTCTAGAGGGTAGCAAGGGATGTCCATCTCTGTAGCAACTGACAAATACTTGGCCTTGACGATTTTAGCAACTTTGATCTTGACTAATACACTAACGCTAGTAAAGCTTGGCTGCCAAAGTCTGACTAGTCATGGAAGTTTGGTGAAGACCCAGTCTCCCATATTAGTTAGGCCTACAAATAGAGTCCCACTTAACCAAAATTCCACTTCTTGGAATCCAAACTCCCAGACCAAAGAAATTGTCTAGAGAGCACATCGAGATCTCTAATAAATCTCACAAGAGCAACTTGAACCATACACCTATAGAGAGGCCTAGACCACTGCCTTTAGGAGCATAATCCTCCAAACAAAGGACAACCATGGACAAGTCTAGTGATTGACATAATCCCTAAACTTGTCCAAAATGAGTTGCCAAGTCCTTCTCGACAGAGGGGACACAAAGAGGGGAACTCCCAAATACACAAAAGGAAGATTACCTATCTGAAATATGAGAATGTGTGTAATTCAAGTTTGAATAAGAAGAGAAGTATTGAAGAAAAATATAGAAGACTTCCCTTCATTAATCTTCTGTCTCAAAGCAACAAGATAAATTTCTAAAGCTTTCCTAAAGTTACTCGCTTCCTTTATTTTTGCCAGCCCAAAAAAGGAAGAATCATCCACAAACTACAAATGTGTCTATGGAGCCAAACCACCTCCCCAAGACCAACCCTAAATCAACCCCTACTCCAAACAAATTTAAGGAGTCTTCCCAAACCCTCAACTATCATAATAAAGAGATATTGAGACAAAGGATCACCTTGCATAAGGCCCCCAGAAGCACCACACAAGGAATAGGCTACACAATTAATCAACACAAAATATGACAATGACATGACACAACTCATCACCCAATTAATCCAATCCTCATCAAACCCAAATGCACCCAAAATCTTGTGAAGAAAAGAATAGTTGACCCAATCATAAGCCTTAGCCATATCCAGTTTGACAAACATAGCCTTCTCTTTTGAGACCTCCATGGAGTGGATAGCCTCCACTGCGATTACCACACCATCCTGAATATGTCTACTAGCCACAAACCCCCTTGCTCCTCTGAGATGAGATTAACCAACTGAGGCTTTAAGCACTCAAGAATTAGCTTTGCAATGATCTTATAAACAACATTACACAAAACGATTGGCCTAAAAAGAGAAAAAGAGTTAGCACCCTCACGTTTGGGAATAAGAGCTAAGAAAGTTGAGTTAAGAGATTTCAACATTTGTTTACTATGCTGAAATTCTTGCACCACCTCTAAAAGATCCCATTTGATAATCTCCCAATACTCTTGAAAAAAAATCAACAGGAAATCCATCTGGGCCTGGAGCCTTGCCTTTTTTCATGTTGAAAACAACCTCCTCCAACTCATTAAGAGAGATAGGTCAAGAAATTTCAACATTGGCTTCATAGGAAACCACAGAAGGGATACAAGGCAAGACCTAATTCACTTTTTCCAAATTCTCTGAAGCATCTTCTGAGAATAAGGCAGAAAAATATCAAATAGCCTTCTGGGATATATCATGAAAAGAAGATAGTTGTGCACCTTGAGAAGATAATATAGAGGAAATAACATTCCCATGACCCCTGTCCTTGACAGAGTTGAAAAATAAAATAGTATTCTCGTCTCCCTCCTGCAACCAATCAATTCTTGATTTTTGCTTCCAAAACAACTCCTCCCTTAATTCCCATTCAGAAAGATTCTCCAAAGCTTCCACTTCAGCCTCAAGGGACTCCTAAGTGCAACCATGGTCTTTGTTCTACCTATAAATGATATCCAACTGAGTTTGAGTTGTTGATTTTTCCTTAAATACATTCCCAAAGCATTCTTTGTTCCACTTTTTTAGCTGAATTTTCACAAAATGAAGCCTTTTAACAAAAGTATACATGGTTGTCCTATGCAAAGGCAGACCATCAACCCACCATACCTTGACTAGGTCTAGCAAAGAAGGGTCCCATAACCACATTAACTAAAATTTTGAGGAGGGGTTCTTGAAATTTTCATGACCCTGCACAAAAAATTTATGGGCCAGTGATCCGATCCACGCCATATCAGGATTTCAGAACTAGAAATCCACTAGTTACTTAGCTAGAAATTGGAAACCAAAAACCTGTCAAACCTTTCAGAGATAGAGTCCACCTCACATCTCCTATTATTCCAAGTAAACAAACCATTGAGAGGCTTTATATCTATCAAATTCAACTAGGTTATATAAGTTAAACAAAGATGAAGAGGGCTCCAAATGATCCAATCCATCTCTCTTCTCCTCAAGACTAAGAATAGAATTGAAATCCCCAGCAACAACCCAAGGAAGCAATAGAGCTAAAGATCGCACATACCTTAAGTGATCCCACAAACAAGCCTTGTCTGATAGATCAAAAGGAGCATAAACATTAGAAAACAACATGACCTCTCCAGAAACAAAGCTTGAAGCAACCATAGGTAGAGAAGATCTACTCACAATCCACCACAAGGGGAAGATCTTTTGCTTGTCCTGAATGCAAAAAATCCTACCTGCCCTACCCTGAGCACCAATGCATTGACATTGACCATGCCACCAAAGCTTGGAAGAAATCTTGTCCATACCCTCTATAGACAACTTAGATTCCTAGATAAAAACAACATCAGGAGAATGAACCTTAATCATTTCCTGAACAACCTTTTTTCAAGGGATATTGTTCAAACCCCTTACGTTCCAAGATAGAACAATCATTTATGGGGTTTAGAAAAATGGGAGTCAAGGGGTTTAATAGAGCCCGACTCCACCAAATTATCACTTATATCCTTGATCTTTTCTTGATATTTTTTCCTCCCACAGTCTTGGAAGACTTCTCGAAGATCCCCTTCTTAATTTTTTTTTGGTGAAGACCCAAAGAAGAAGAAACCTAGAGGCACTTACCCAAATCTTAAACTGTACCCAAAGGTTGTGATTCCATACAATAATTAGATGGGGTAGAATCCTCTAACTCTACTAGGATGACATGTAAAATAGTAGATTATGAAGCATGAACAAGAGGAACCAAAGCACCTAGGTCCACACTATGATTGTCACACCCACCCTTACCAAAGGTCAACTGCTCCACCTCACAGATATTATCAATAGAAATATTCTTGTTCGGTCTCAAAACTTGTTGGTCCATGTCTTCTAGGGCCTCAAAATGGTAAAAACTTCCATCCTTGTGTCTGTCCTTAAGGTTTCTTTTCTTGCCTCTACCCTTATTGCGAGATTTTACTGAAACAAAACCCTCCTTATCCATTTCCCCTTCTAACATAGGGGCTTTGCCTTCTCCTCTGAAGGGTCGGAGCGAGGAGGAATCCTAGTTGAAACCCCAACAAAAGAAGAGCTAGAGGCCTTGAGTTTAAGACACTTTCACCACAGGTGACCATATTCATGGTAAATCCTACACCGAAAAGATAGTTTCATAGTCCAACTGTTGAATCCATGATGTAGACCCAACCTTAAGCTCCATTGAATCAGGAAGCAGGTTGTTTAGATCAATCTCCACACATATATGAGCCAAAGAGAGAGCCCTCCGTTCTAATGTTTTTTGTGAAGGCCCCACTAGTTTACCAAGAAAAAGTGCAATGCTATGCAAAATGTCATTCCTTTAGTATTCAGCTAGAAGCCAAGGAAGTCTAACCCATACCAGAACCTGCGATGGAAGCTCTTCAGCTGGATTAAAATCAATGTGCCAAGGTTTCAAGAAAAGCCCCACGTGATTGTAAAAGTAGGGACCTCATTCAAAAGCCTTATGAAAATCCCAATTCATGAGAAGACAACCATGAAATACCCATTTTCTGTTTGCAAAACCTCCATGTCTACCTCTTGATTCTAGATATGCCAAGCCCAAGATTCTAGAAATGGGAGAGAAACACTGATTCCCATGAACTTGCAGATTAGGGCATGATTTCTCCAATAAGCAATGTCCTCAGCAGTAGATTCTAGTTGGATAACCAAAACTGAGTGAGTCTCTCCTAACAAGGCACCCATTCACTTTCAAAATATGAGACAAACCACTGTGTGATAAAACCACACCATTTGATTTATTATGCTTGAGATTGGCATCCATAGCTTGTCTAATTGAGAAGAGATCAACCCCCAAAATCACATTAGAAAAAAATGTAAAGGCAGAACCTACAAGAAAAGCCTTTGAATCCATTAAAAAACCAAAGCCCAAGCACCTTACCCAAACCCCAACCTAGAACAAAGAAAGAAACCGCAGCACAAAGAAACCCCCCAAAACTTGAAATAGACCCACCCCAAAACGCACAGCGAACAACAAAAAGCAACCACCCACGAAAAAAGACATGCAAGAAACTAGCGTCACATGCAGCTTGCAGCTAGGAGGACCGTGGGCCTATACATATTCAACCATTCGCTCTCTTCCTTCATGTCGTCTTTTTCCCTAGCCTTTTCCTTTAAAATAAATATTAACTCTAAATATTTTTTTATTGTTTTTGGAGAAGATAACAATTTGACAATCCATAATGTCACAATAGTTGGCTATGGAAATGCTATCAATCAGTCCAGATATATCCTTATATCACATAATTATAGTGATCATTGTAGCAAAAATCTTTCTTAAAACTAACTTAAAGGAACCAAAAGATTAAAAAAAATCTATTAATTGGAAAAAACTCAAGACAATTTATAAAAAGTGCAAATAGTTCACTAAATTTTTGCATAGTTTTCTTACCAGGAATTAACTATGAATATGACAACCACTATCATGTAGTGTGGTGTGAGGATATATCTGTGAACTTTTATTCACGAACCGCTATCCTTCGTGGTTATCTTTTCCTTCACGGCTTCGCCTTGACCATTATCACTAGCAGCTGCTCGGCGTCTGCCACGTGGCCTCTTATCGGAGCTTCTTTCCATTCTGTATTGCTTCACCTATGTTGAGTTCCATGCATTCAACACATGGCTTTCTCTCATCACTCTCCACCTCGGTCCATCCAACAGTTCCTTTTGCTCGGCGTCTTCCACTTGGCTTCCTCTCAGAGCTTTTTCTTTTGTCGAGCTTCGTGTGTTCGACGGGTGGCATGTTTTTGTGCATCGATTATCTGGGAGTTTCCACTTGTGCCATTTTTCTCCTTCGCTATCGTGTTTTCTTCTTGGATGTCATGTGTTCTCTGTTGCTTCTTGATGGCCTTGTTTTCTCTGAGGGATGGGTTTGCTAGCACAATGTTGCACGATCTTCCCATTCGGTGCCGGCTCGAGGAGATCTAGGACATCGATGATTTATCGAGGCATATTTTCTCTTTGTGGCTTTCAGGTGGTGGGCTAGCTTATTTAAGCAGCTTGTTTTCTCTTTATTAGGTTGTTGTTAGATAGATTAAAAAACTTCCCAAGCACTGGGAATTGGCCTTTTATAATATTTGCTATTAAACTTGAGTTTGCAGACTATGCCAATCAATTCAGCCTCTCTATTTTTCATGCATTTGATAGAATATTAAGACCATGCTTTCATTTTCCTGTAGCATATGAATGTCTATTTTTAGCTTTTGTAATCTCATACAGCTTAATAAAATGCAAACCATGTTTTACTTTTCTGCGTTGGCCTATGTTGTGTTAGGTTATGCTATGCAACAAAAGGATGTTCTGATGTCTGAAGTGTTTTCTGAAATAATCTATTTGATAAACAACAGTTACTGTTTGAGCCTTTGCTTTCAGCACTGTGCTCAGTTATTACTCTCATAATTTGGTGTATCGCCTTAGTTTTTACTATTATATGTTATCTTTCTAACCCTTTACCTCCCCCCATTAAAAATGAAGAGCCGACTTCAATAAAATCCCGAAGGTCACTTAGCTAGGCACACAAGTCCCCCAGTAGCTAAGTTTCCCATAAGGCCACTGCCCCCGCAAATTCTTACGTCAACAGTTCTTTTTTTGGCACACCCGATGGGACACGAACTTGCACGTTTTTCTGATATAAGAGTGTATGAGCCATAGGCCCGTAACTAGGTCACAAATTGAAAAATTCCTTAGCTTTCTTGTACCATCGTTAGTTTCAATTCATTCGAAGGGTCGATAGAGTAGTCCTTCACCTCCCTCTTCTCCACTGTCTCCCACACTTATGGCTTCTAGAAATTATGTAGCCTGGGATGCTGATAGTCCTTTAATAGTGCATGTGTCTCTTGTGGTATGGGCTCTAATTTCAACTTTCTCTTTAAAATCCATCCCTAAGTTTTATGGGGATGAATAGAAGACACCGACAGAGCACTTGTAGGATGTGGCAGACGTGTGTCTGTTGCATGGTGTTTCTAATGAAAATGTCACTCTAAGATTTCTCACTGCCTCTTTCCGAGGCAAGGCTTTGAACTAGTATCGCACTCTTCTGACTAATTCAATTGCTACTTGGTATGACCTTGGAGATCCGTTCTATGAGCATTTTTTGAATGCTGGTGATAAGTCTACGCTATATCATCAGCTGGCCAACATAAAGCGAGCTCCTCATGAAGCTCTGCCTGATTTCAATGCTCATTTTCATTCAACCTGGCAGAGAGTTCTTGTTGGTAGCCAACCTCCTCCAGGTTTGGCGTTCATGTTTTACTTGAAGTCTATTAATGTGGATATTTCCATGATGCTACAGGCTCTCGGTGGAAACACTCTACCTAATGCTTATGGTTTGGCCATCACCATGGAGAATAACCTTATTGCTGCTGGAAAGTTGGCACCAAGACCCATTCTACCATTGTTCCCAGAATTCAACGCTGTAGAAGCTGAAGCAACCTCAACCAGCGCTCCTACAACTTCTCCCCAGTCTATGTATGTGTACGTGGGAACAACGCCGAGTGTAGCTCCATTGCCTAACCCCCTGACGAATGAAATGAATGAGATGAGGGAGAATATGTGGACCATGACAAATGAATTGACAACTATGAAGCAACAACAATATAGCTACCAGAAACCGACTTACCAAAATTATCAAGGCGGAAAAGATCCTTACTAGTCAAATTAGTGGCAGGATAGATCACGTGGCAATACCCAAGCTCAACCGAATAATCAAGTTGTTCCTGTGACCCTGCTGATGCAGACTGTCCATCCTAGTTCAAGCAAGGAGCTAGTAGCATGACAGAATAATCTTGCTGAAGATACTAATTTATGGTGCTTCCCTTGTAATGATGCACACATGCCTCGAAACTGTTCATGAGGGAATTTTCAACAGAATATTGCAGAGCAAGGTAGCCAAGGCAACATACCTGATTCTAAAGGCTAGACATATGCCTCTTAGCAAATGGATAATGCAATCCTCATTGCTCAAATACAAGGGATGTCCATAGAGCAGGAGTTAGATATAGCTCCGGATCAAGTGCTCTTTTCATGGATAGAATGAGAAGAGTCAGCATTTCCGAATGAAATTCTTGTAACTCAAATGCCTCGGGTCCAATCAAACTACAACACACATTCAAAGTAGAGACTCATCGGAGAATTCACATCTCTGCCAGCTGATGGTCCATCCAATTCAATGCCTAGTCTGTTGGAAAATATGTCATCAATTCCACAACAGTCCAAGGCGGTTGCTCCCAGTTCTCCAAATCCACCTCCTCCGAAAACAAAAGCCCCCATGATCACCCCAGCTATTGTCAAACAACTAGATGCACTAGCTACGAAGCTGAAGGAGAAAGCTACCATGACTCATCAGTCATGAATGCCTTTCAACGTGGTGGAGCAACTAAAGAAATCTTCGGCCAATGTTTCTTTGTGGGATATCCTAGCTATTCTGGAGCAAAATTTATTGTTACAGAAGGCATTATTGGGAGAAGAAGATGTAAATATGTTGAAACAGCCCATGGATGATAAGACATCTAGGCTAGACTTGGATAAAGTGCTAACGAATCAACCAGAAGATAAACTTGGGGCCAAAAAAGAGAGTAAGCCTAAACCTAAGCCCTTCTTTCTAATGCTTATCATTGGCAACAAGTTATTGCATAATTGTATGATCAACTCTAGTACTAGCACCACCGTCATGCCTAAACAAGTAGTTGATGCACTGGAACTCAAATATGAGCCTCTTAACAAGGGAGTCATGCAACTCGACGGGAATAAGGTTGATATCGTCAAGGTAATCAAAGGATTTCCTATGACATTGTTTTTCTGCCCTAGTATTACTGTGAACCAAGATACTGTACTCATTGACATCCCTCCTCTGTTCGGGATATGTTTGTCTCGAGAGTTCACTGCAAATGTTGGAGGCTATCTAGCACTAGACCAGTCACACCTGATCTTGAGAACCAAGCATGGAGCTAAGATGAAACTATTGTCAAAAAATTTACATTCTAAACATGTTGTTGACGAGGCCCTGATCAAGTTTGAAGCAGCACATATTTCAATCACTCAGAAGGAGATGTTCAATGTTGAATTTCTTGAGGAAGAGGAAGCAAGTAGCTCCCAGACGGAGAGTGAGGAAGCTCTATTGAATGATTTTATAGACACAAACCCTTTTGGAAATTATCATGCAACTGGGCTCGTAACCTATGTTATACATGAGGAAGGACAGATTATGCCCAGAGTTACTAAAGAGTCCGGAGGTGAAACATCCTCGGAGTTATGGACTTTGCACTTTGATGGAGCAAGATGTCGAGTAGGAGCTGGAGTGGGAATATGTTTGACATCTCCATCCGAGGACAAGACCTTGAGGTCTTATCGCTTTGAATTTGCATGCTCGAATAATGAAGCTGAATATGAAGGCCTTTTCCATGGTTTGAGCCTTGCAGAATAAATGGACGCAAAAAAAAAGGGTGTTCAGAGATTCGGAATTGGTGGTCAATCAAATCTGAGGGCTATCTGTTGCGAGGAATCTTCGTATGTGATCATACCAGCATAGGTTCTGGGATCTCATTGAAGGATTTGAGGCATTCAACATTCAGGCTATACCAAGGGAGCAGAACTCCGAAGCTAACCGGATGGAAACTGTCGGGGCTCAGTTTGAGCGAACTTATGAGTTGTTTAAAAATAAACATGCAGTGAGAGTAATTGTGTGGCCTGCTATTCTCAATAATGATCAAGACTGGCAAGTGTTTGATAGTGATGCTCATATTGCATCATTTCTCTAGTTATCTGGGGAATTTGTTGACCAATTGCAACCAAAAATTGTCGAAGCCTATGGGGATCAAGTAATCCAGTTGAAATCCAATAAGCTTCCCAGGGGCCTAGTTACTCTGGAGAGTCTTTTTTATTCTGATGATGCAAGAAAATATAAAAGAAAGCTTGTAGCTAACAAAGGCGACTACACCGATTTGCATGTCGACAAAGACAGAAAGCTCAAGGTTGGCAAAGGAGTATCTCAGAAGAATAAAGAAATGCTAAAGCACTTCTGCGAGGAGTATTTGAGCGTAGTAGCCTGGTGATACGATGATCTTAAGGGATGTGATCCTGGGATTATTCAACATACAATTGAGCTACTGGAAGGAGCGAAGCTGGTTCGTCAGAGGTAGAGGCCAGTGAACCCGTAGATTGAGTCACCCATGTCACAGGAGTTGAATAAATTGATTGCATCCCGAATAGTTTTCCCAATCAAGCATAACACTTGGGTGTCTAACTTGGTGCCAGTCTAGAAGAAGAATGGTGATATACGATTGTGTGTGGATTTTTGAGACTTGAATAGAGTGTCCCTGAAAGACCATTATCCCCTGCCTTCTATGGAGGTAATTCTACAAACAGTTGTTAGTTCTGAAATGTTTTCAATGTTGGATGGTGTTTGCAGCTACAATCAGATTCGTGTAAAGAAGGAAGACCAGCACAAAACAACATTCACCACTAAGTGGGGAACATATGCATATGCTAAGATTCCCTTCAGACTTTCAAATGTCGGAGCCACCTTTCAAAGAGCTATGGATATTTCCTTTAAAGATCTAATACATAAGATTATCCTTATCTATCTGGACGACCTGAAATTTTTTTCTGAATTTGTTGATGATCACTTTGATCACCTCAAGCTTGTCTTATAAAAATGCAAAGAATTATGGATTTCTCTAAACCCGAAGAAATGTGTGATTGGAGTCCCTCAAGGGAAGTTATTGGGATCTTTTATCTCGAAGGAGGGAATTTCTATTGATCCAAAAAGAGTTGATGCAATCAGGGAACTCCCCCTACCTGTGAACAAAAAGGGAGTGCAATCTTTTTTGGGTAAGGTCAATTTCATCAGTCGATTCATTGCAGATTTTGCAGGGATCGTTCAGCCGATTACCCTAATGCTGAAAAAGGACTAGACTTTCAAGTGGACGGCAGAAGCCAGAAAAGATTTTGAGCTAATAAAAGAGGTTATTTCTTCTGCTCCTGTATTAATTAATCCAAACTTGTCTAAAGATTTTATTATGTATGTTTTTGGTAGTGGCAATAGTATTTCCATGGTGCTAATGCAAAAAGATGATAAAGATAAGAAGGAATCACCTATTTCTTTTTACTCATGCACCCTAAAGGAATATGAGGTGAAATATAACTTTGTAGAGAAACAGGCTGTTGCTATCGTAAAGGGGCTGAAGAAGTTTTGACACCTCATATCATGCAATAAAGTGATTTTTTGTGTGTCGCATCCTAGTGTGTGGGAATATATAATGGAAGGGGAAATCACCAAGAAAAGAGCTAACTGGATCACTAAAATCCTAGAGTATGATATTGAGATTAGGCTAGTTAAGACGGTCAAAAGAAAGGGATTGTGCGAGTACCTAGCTGAAAATAATGAACCAGTAGCAAAGTTTGAAGTTTCAGAACCTATGCTACTGAATGAGGAAGGATTTGAGAGCGATTGGTTGGAAGACAAGATAAATTTCATGCAAACAGGAAGGTACTCGACTAATCTCCCTTCATTTAAGAGACGTTTCTATCAATTGCAAAATAATAGTTATGTTCTCTTAGAAGGAGTTCTTTTTAAAAGAAATTTTAATGGTGTCCTGTTAAGATGTGTGAATGAGGAGCAAGCAAAAAGGATATTAGATCAATATCATAGTGGCCTGGACGGAGGGAATTTTTCCACAAGAACCACTGCAATTAAGATCATTTTTGCTGGTTATTTTTGGCCAACATTATTCAATGACTCATTTTAATTGGTAAAGTCTTGTAGTGAGTGTCAATTTTATGTAGGAAAAAGGAAAAATGTTGCTATGCCACTAAGACCCATAGTAGTGGAGGAACCTTTTGCTCAATGGGGTCTTGACTTCATTGGTATGAATAACCCTTTTTCATCAGCTGGACACAAGGGGATCTTGACAGCGACTGATTATTTCACCAGATGGGCGGAGGTTGTGCCATTAAGAAATGCAACATAAGTAGAAATTGTTAACATCCTGTAAGAGTTGGTAGTCAGATTTGGCCTGCTGGACGATTATTTCCAACAATGCTAAAGCTTTCATTGGCTCTAAGATGAGCCAATTTTCATTGAAATATGGGGTTTTCTTTAAAAATTCTTCTAATTATTACCCTCGGGGGAATGGCCTTGTGAAATCTAGCAACAAAAACCTCATGAGGTTGATTAAAAGAATAGGCTTAGAACACCAGAGAGAGTGGCATAGAAACCTCTGAACAACGCTATGGGCAGACCGTATCACGCCCAAGCAGATATTGAAGACATCTCCTTATGAGATGGTGTACAGGAAGGAGGCATTGTTTCCCATTGTTATGGAAATCCCTGCTCTCCAATTGCTCAAATCTCTTGAAATTGAGCATAACGGAGCTATGGAGGTATAGTTTTCTGAGTTACTCGAAGTACAAGAGAAAAGAGAGCATGCTCTTGAGGTAATGAACAACCGCCAGCAGGTGGTGAAGAAGTGGTTTGATAAAAATACATCTGACCAAGGGCTACAATGCGAGGAGTTAGTGCTCAAGTTCAATGAACATGGAGCAAAGCCCGGACAACACGGGAAGTTCGACAGTCTCTGGGAGGGGCCTTTCAAAATCATCCAATGCAAACAGTATATTTCTTTTGAGTTAGAAAATATGGAAGGTGACGCTTTGGGTATTCTAGTTAATGGAATACACCTTAAAAATTTTAATTAGTTCAACTTATGCAATAAGTTTGTAAATTTGTAAATATGTAAATATTTTTCTTGCTTTAAGTTTTGGGTTTTTCTCAATGCTTTTTGAATAACAACAATAGTATTGCGAAATTGAGATAGAATGAACAATGAGCCAAGATATAAAAACTTGCATATTATATTACTTCTGGAGAATTTACATTATATATAGCAAGGGCCAGTGGCCATATGTCAAAATATACATATGTATTCACTACTGGGGACAGAGGTTGGCAAAAGCGAAAAGGGAAAAATGGGAATATCTTTTCACGTTTTTCAGGCAGAAGAGGGACCAGCAATAGTGGCAGCAAGTGGCAAAAGGTGGGGAAACACCATCCTCTCGAAGTCCTCGTACCACTGCAAGTTTTGGAAGGGTTCAATATTATGCATCTGCATCAGGAAGTAGCAGCCAACATGAACCTTGGACCAATGTTCTTAATGGGTTTCTAGCTCAAAGCCGAACAGAAAGAGCCTAGTTGGCACAGGTCCTCCATGCTCAAGTTGCGGACGAATGGGACCCCATGATCAAATTTAGCAACCCATACCACATTCCTTAGGCCTCCGAAGTAACGCCAAGGGAAGACTCACTTGGTCAGCTTCAAAATTTTGCGTTTGGAAACACTGATGTCCAGGAGCGAAGTGACAAAGTGAGAGAAAATGTTGGTATTTACCCTATACTGGTCCTCATACTCAACACAGTCCTTTCCTATCACCCATTTGATTTCCTTTACATACAACAGGTTTTTCACACCTGTTATGCGCTTGAGGCACCTGCACCTAACTTTTCCTAAAAACACGGCCTGGGTTTTCTTATAGACTAATCTAATTGGTGTTTCCATGATCTCTTGCTACTCTAGCTAAACAAGAAAATTTATAAGCTAAACTAGGTCCTAATTAGTATGATGCTGAAAGTAATTGTGATTAATAATGTTTCCAAGGGTCCTATTTGTAGATAGTTGGGGTTCGCCTGATGAGGCAAGCTATGATTACGTCAGAAGCAAATGGTCCTAGAAAGCCTTGATATTCAATGTTGCGGCATGTGAAACGATGTGAGTAATCAGGTACAGTTGCAACTTGCTTCATTCGATTTGTTGAATTGAATGAGAATAACCCAATTGTTAGCATGATTTGCTACCATCCTGATTGAATCAAGGCAAATATTTTGATAAGGCCATTGGGTGATGCGCCCAAGTATGATCATGAAATCAGTAAATGCAAAAAATCTTGTGAAGGATATGGAAATGCTATCTCGGTGTGTTGTCCAAGAAAAATCAGGTGCCACCTTATGTGAATTCATGTCTCTTAAATGTGAGGAGTATTTTGGTAGGTTGGTGATCTCTTCGCATGCACGAAAAAGGCTGGTGGTGCATGCGGTAACTAATATGAAAAGCTAGCACTTACACTTGCTAAGCCGTTTTTCATGAAAATCAAAAAGCAGGTTAAGTGCGTGGAGGGCATTTATTGTGAAAATTTATCAAAATATGTAATTTTCTAATTCATTTGCAAAGAAGAGAGCGTTTTCAAGAGCTAATTTGCAGAGTTTGCAAAGCCTCTTGCGAATACAAAGAAATGGCTGAAATTACAAATAGTTCAACATAGGCTGTGGTCATGGAAAGTATTGATGAGCAAAGATTTCTAGCACCGTATGTAAACATATATGACCATGATTCTTATGCTACCTCGGGTATTCCAACAAAGCCATCTTGGCCCTTTACCAAGCAAGCGGACCGGAAAATAATAAGCACGATTTCTCCCATAAATCAAGCCTTAGTATCTAAGGATTGGGACAATGTTCGGGATCCTGAGTTATCTCAGAATCCCAAGAGCCTGAGGGAAGCTACATGCGAGAAAATAAAGAAGATGACAAACCCTTTTCATAGATGTTTATGGAACTGTGGACTTCCCTAGTACATGGTTCCTCTGGTGCATCATTGTCCAGAAATTATGGCAGCATGTGTAGTATGTTTCGACCCTTAGACTGGAGTCATAAGTGGCCCTAATTTAAGGGTGATCATCAGTCCCCAGGCCCTGCAAGATATGTTATGCATTTCGTCCTGTCACTCAAGAATGTTGAAAATTTTGACATTTCTAGAATGCAAGGTTACTGGGGAGCGCTCTGGATGGCACAATAATTTTATCACTCTGAGACTGCTCAGTCATCAAACATTTTGATACCTCCCAGCTTCCCAATTGGTTTGGAGGCTTTAAAGTCGGGTTCCTCTTTCATCTGCTCTATGTTGGCATTGGTTTGCGGGCTAGATACAAACAAGGAGGTTTTTGAATTTCAAATGAGTCTCAACTTTACGCTGAGGAAGAACAACACACCTCCGCTAATGGACTTCATGAAGTTTATAATTGATGGGATGAGCTAGTAGCTAAGGGAATTCGAACCAAGTTCTAGGTTCGGGTATTCTTCTTTCCTGGTCTACATGATTTTGTACTAGAATCTCGATTATTTCAAGCAATTCATGGCCCTGGTTGTATTTGATGAAAGTGGCCCACGAGAAAGCCAATTTCGACATGGACTCCCATCATATCAATTTTTTTTTATTATTATGCATTTTCAGACTCATTCCTAGCTCCAAATTTTGTGGGCTTTGGATGGATCCGGAAGTAGCATGTTTGTGCGATTATCACCAAGGTAGAAATCATGGACGGGAGGTCTCTTGCCACCTTGCGATTCGTTCTTTGGTGCAGATTTCACTATGCTCCGTATGCAAGGTTTTGTCCGGGAGCCCTTCCGTCTCTCGTGTATTATTTTCGACAGAATGTTGGCCCTAGAGGCATTCAGGAAACTATGCAACATTGAGAATGACTATTGGGGAGGAAGGCATTCGACTTCCTATTTAACGTTGCCGGTCATCTTCGGCTCTGTATCATTGATAAAGAAGAAGAGCTCGAAGGTTAATAGCTCGGAGGTTTTGTACTCCAAATTGGGTAGTCTTGGGCTGGTGGTTATCGATGACACATGGTGATACAACCTGAACAATAATCTATCAGAGGTTGGCATAAAAATTCAGCACTAGCCTCGGTCATTCTGGGACCCTCGAAGAAATGTAGAGGAGGGGAATTTGAAATTATATGTTGGCTTGGAGTATTTACCTTATGACTCAGGTCGACTGCCTTGACTAAAATTTTACCACGTGGTGGCAAAGCCTAATCCCAATCATAAAATAAGTCAGTTCCTATGCAGCTAGTTGAATAAGCTCAAATGGATGCTTGAAAAATTAGAGACTTCTGGATGTACAGGCAGCAAATAAAGATGACAAATGGGCTTTTCCAGGAGGTGGAGTCAGACAACCAGTTTGATGACATCTGGGTTCATGAGCATTTAGACAATGAGAACTCCCCAAACCATTTGAAGTCTGAGAAGTTCTATGAGAAAAGAAGTGCAGCCACGGAACCCAGAGAGGAGGTAACCCAGAGACCCCCCATTGCTGAAAAAGATCCTATACAAGGGGTGACAGTTAGTGGAAAACTTTCACAACATGAGGACTCTTCAAATACATAGATGTCAGAACCTTCCAACTCCTCTAGATCAGTGAGGAAGAGGCCAAGGAGTTTCGGTCATCAGCCAAAAGTTATTTTGGATCTTGACAGTTCTCTTGAGGAAAAACGGCCACGAACGAGAGAGTCCGCTAAGGAGAAGGTGTCGTAGGATGCAGAAGCGGTGGTATCGGCTGCAGTTCTTCAGGAGCCTCAAGTATTGTTTCCTCCCTCTTCTCTCTCTACTATGTCTTTGGTCTCCTCCTTGTCTGCCCCTACTTTTTCATCTGCACCAGCTATTCCCATCGCTGGATATCCAGGGTAGTCCAATATTGTTCCTCCTGGGTTTCCCTTTCCATCTCCTTCTTTCCCTTTCGCCCCTGAAACACAAATGATAGCACATCCTAACCTTTTGAGTCATCAATTCTCATCCCCGAGGCCCAAAGTGTCAGTTGGTGCTTCCCCGATCTTTCCTCATACCTTGTTTCCATCATCTCCAGGCAGTCAGTTTATTCCACCCTTCTCCCCGGTAGTTATTACCAGGCCTAGCAAGTCCACCAATGCTCTGAGCACACTTTCCTTCCCACTAGCAGTCACTCGGGAGTTTCCTTTTGTTGGTGGACTGGGAATTTTTCCCTAGGAATATTTTTCGTAGGTGGATGCAAATAAGAGCGTCCGAGCAAACTAAATTCAGAAAAGAAGAGAAAAGGATGCGAGCAAGTAGGCATAACCTCTTTTGCAAACTGTATTCCACGAGAGTCAAAATTCATTGATGTTTGCAAAAATCACCCCCAACGTGATTAAACCGATTGGAGAAATGTTGTCGAGCGACTATTTTGTCAACGTTGTAGGGATGGACTTGCAGCAGGCTCGTCCCAAGATAAGGTCGAGCTGATGGAAGAGACCCAGAGGGTGGTGACTACCAACTTCCTCAAGCTCAATCACCAAACAAGGAAAAGGAGGAGTAGTTGAAGGAGCTGAGAGGTAAGGTAGATATTTGGGCCAACAAGCATAGCGCCTAGGAAAATGAGATTAATCGCCTATAGAATGAGAAGAGTGCCTTGGAGGGAAAAGTAAATGAGCTTCAGTCTTTGCACATGGATGTTGTTCCAACCCTGGGAAATGAAATTGAACAATGGCGGATGACAGAGGCAACCCTTCATGCTAATTTGAGGCAGAGAGATGATGGCATGAAGCAACTCTGATAGAGCACGAATGATGAGGTAAATGAGATGAATGCCGCTCTGGAGTCAGAAATTGAGAAATGAAGGCAGGCCGAATTGGCCTTGGAAGAGCAGGAGAAAGAAATTTCTACTCTAAGGAGTCAGTTGTCCATGTTAGAGGGAAGCTTATTGGAGTTGAGGGCGGAACTGGGCAACAAAGCTACAAAATTAGACCTTTTAAGGGCCTAGCCTCCTTCACCGCAAATGAGCTCGCTGGAGATTGCCAAAGAATTATATGCGTTGTACTGGGATAAGCTCAAGGAATTATGCCTTACTTTGCAGCCCACTCTGAATTTTATAGCACAAGCGACCAACCTATGCGGGACGGTTAGCGAAACAATGCAGCAGGTGCAGGAGATGACTTCCCATAAATTTTTGGAGGCCAGGCAGCTATTGGGAAATTTGTATACAGCTTCTAATGAAGCTTTGAGCGGCAGAGTATTGAGGATCGAACAACGGTGGCTATGGGCGTAACCATTCTCATTTCCATGCATGACATCGTCCATCATGTAGCAAAGTGCAAAGCTAGGTTGAATCAAGTTACTAGTGAAATGCAGGAAAAAATTTCTCGCTTCACTCAGTGAGGCCTTCCATCGCCTTTCATTGTAGATCAGGCAGTAGTAGGTGTCGAGCACATAATTGCAAGGATCGAGGAGAAGAAGCAGGATCTTTCTGATTTCCAATCCTTCGATCAATCTTTGACTACCAAGAATATTGAAGGAATAGTGCATCAGCTGGTGCAACTCTTTTTCCAACTTGAATTGGAGATGAAGGTATCTGGCGGATTGCCTTTCAAGGCAATCATCGATCTTAAGTTGGTGCACAAAAATCTATGTGCTCTCTCTGCATTGTCAAATGAGGTCTGGATTGGCCTTCAAGCTACCCTCTCTCAGCTCTGAGCGATAACGGTGGTGTTGAACCAAGGTTTTTGGGGTTCTTCATTCCGTAGGCAAAATGTCCCTATGAGTCGCCAAACTGTGAACTTTTATTCACGAACTGCTATCCTTCACGGTTATCTTTTCCTTCGTGGCTTCGACTTGACCATTATCGCTAGCAGTTGCTCGATGTCTGCCACATGGCCTCCTATCGGAGCTTCCTGTCATTCCATATTGCTTTTCCTCTGCTAAGTTCTGTGCGTTCAACATGTGGCTTTCTCTCACTGCTCTTCGCCTCAGACCCACCCAATGGTTCCTTTTTCTCAGCGTCTTCCACTTGGCTTCGTCTTGGACCTTTTTCGCTGGGGCGTCCCTTTTTCTTTTGTCGAGCTTCATGTGTTCGACATGTGGCATGTTTCTGTGCGCCAGTTATCTAGGATTTGCCACCTGTGTCATTTTTCTCCTTTGTTGCTGCGTTTTCTTCTTGAATGTCACATGTTCTCTGTTGCTGCTGCATGGCCTTGTTTTCTCTGAGGGATGGGTTTGCTAGCACGCTGCTGGAAAATCTTCCCGTTCAGTGTCGACTTGAGGAGATTTGGGACGTCGATGATTTTCTAAGGCATCTTTTCTCTCTGTGGCTTTCAGGTGGTGGGCTGGCTTATTTAAGCAGCTCATTTTCTCTTTATTAGGTTGTTGTTAGATAGAATAAAAAAACTTCCCGAGCACTGGGAATTGGCCTTTTGTAATATTTTCTATTAAACTTGAGTTTGCAGATTGTGCCAATTAATTCGGCCTCTTTGTTTTTCATGCATTTGATAGAATATTAAGACCGTGCTTTCATTTTCCTATAGCATATGAATGTCTATTTTCAGCTTTTGTAATCTCGTACAGCTTAACAAAATGCAGAGCATGTTTTACTTTTCTGCATTGCCCTATGTTGTGTTAAGTTATGCTATGCAATGAAAGGATGTTCTTATGTCTGAAGTGTTTTATGAGATAATCTATTTGATAAACAACAGTTACTGTTCAAGCCTTTTCTTTCAGCACTATGCTCAGTTATTACTCTCATAATTTGGCGTATCACCTTAGTTAGTTTTTACTGTTACATGTTATCTTTCTAACCCTTTACCTCCCCCCATTAAAAATGAAGAGTCAGCTTCGATAAAATCTCGGAGGTGACTTAGCTAAGCGCACAAGTCCCCCAGTAGCTAAGTTTCCCATAAGGTTGCTACCCTCACAAATTCTTGCATCAACAGTATCTTCACTGTTACTCCAACTTATTTCCTGCTCATTAGTCTCTTTTTCCAAACAAACAAAATAAAGAAACCTTATTAGAGCACTCCTCTTATTATATGGATCATCAAGAGTAGTTGAGTGACGCCTAAATTGAATAACCGAATAACATACAAAAGCAAGAAAAGCAAGAAAGGATTTCATGCCCGAAATCAGGAAAAGACCCCAAAAGTTTTCCAAACCAAGCTATTTGGGTCCTTCCTGCTCGACATGTGAATTATAGCTATTTACACCCAACCATTTATCATGAATTCACTGGAGTTCGCCATTCTCTGAAAGGTTCAGAATTGTTGTTGATATGTCAAATTTTAGTGGAGAGCCCTTTTGGAAAACCTGTCAAGAAAACATGAAAGGAAAAAGGAAAAAGGAAAAACCCACAATTTAGAATTTCCAAGAAAAGTGGAAAAGTAGTATCTGAAATGCAAAATACAACTTGTAAAAGCCTATGATCATTGCCAGAAAAACAATGGTTGTGGTCAAATATGAAGAGAATACGTACAAAGCCCCATGAAGTTTTGGTGAATGGCTGACCAACCATTTTAAAACCGCACTGATTTGCTAAGAGGATTTGGATAGCTGGAAGCTCATCTACAACTACTCCCACACCTCCTCTGCTTGGTCCTTCCAACAGAGCATTAGCATAACTTTCAGGAGATTTAAGAGGAATAAGTCTAGATTGAGCTATATTAAGCTCCTCTGACAAATAGTTTCTAACAAAGGACCCACTTAAATACCCTATTGGGACATTGCTTGATATCAGATCATCAATTCCTTTAATTATGGGTGAAATTTGTTGCACAGTGAGGATTGAGGTCAAACTTGTTGTGTAGTTGGAATTGGTGATTAATACTACAAACAACCATATGATTAAAACCATTCGTGCAAGGAAACTCTCAATTTTTTCTCCTGCATCAGTCTCATATTATTTTTTCTCAGATTTTAAACCTCATCATTCATTGTAAGTAGTAAACTTGGAGACAAGCACCGATTTATGTTGTACTTGTAGTACTTAGTAAAAAAAAGAAGCTCAGTAAAATTAATTAAAGCAGAAAGTTATCAAACTTACTGTGGTCAAAAAACATTGTTGAGAAGGAGAACCTATACAAAATCATTACACAATGTGGTGAGATGTCCAAGTTTTCACAGTTTCATAATATAAATTAAAAGCATTTCTAATAAATTATTTGACATTCCATTCAAAAATATAAATGTAATGTAGGACCTTAAAGACTAAAAAACTTATCTCAAGCAATTTTGGTCATTTAATTGGAGAAGTCCAAGTAACCCCTTGACAACAAACGTTCAGAAACTAACGGGTACAATAGAGGAAACACAAGATCAAAGCATAGTTTCACACTAGAGATGAGGAGAAAATATTGGAAAAAGTGACAATTATGGAAGAAATGCTTGTTTTACCTAAGGGGCAATGGAAACATAAGCCAAAAATACAAACTTCATTAAAGATAGCATTCTAATATCCAAACTGTGATGGTTAGAATCAACTCGAGCACAACACGTGTTGGATAATTTTTAAGAGGCACACATGAAGTTATTTTTGCTCTCGTGGCAAAAACTAGTCGAGTGGGATTGGACCGAGTGGTTGTTCACTTCATGTGGAAGCAGAATGTTGCATATGGCAACAAGTTTGTTGATATGGTCTATTTGTGTAAGGTATTGATGGTGGATGTGTTTTTTTTTTATTAATTAGGCAGAGCTGGGCTGTTAGTTCTTATAATAAGTTCAAGTTCGCATTCCCAATGTTTCTTATAAATTCAACTTTTTCCATGGTTTCTTCACAAAATTTATTTATGATGTGACCAAAGATTCTTATGATATGGGTCCTTGTTGCCTTTTGTTCAATTTGTTGCAGGTTTTGTGTTTTCTCTTTAGCTATTTCTTCAATGGTTATTGGACGCGGTGAGGTGATTTATATTTGTGGTTACCAACCTAGGTCTGAGCGCAATTATTTAAATATCAGCATGGAGATTTAGCCGTCCCATAAATTTCGGTTTACTTTGAGAAAATGTCCATTCGTGATGTCTTTCGAGGGAGCAGATATTCTATTCTTTATGGTGTAGAATATTCCTTTTTGACCTCTGTATATCTTTGGGCATTTACTGCCCGATTGGAGGAGCCGTGAGGGATTAAATTTGGCAGTGCTGGTCAATAAGCGCCATCCTCTGTTTTAAATCGCATCTATTTCCAAGAGAGGCGGGTTTAAAAGTAAAGAAAGTAATTGGGTTGATTAATGAAGTGTTCCATTTGCAATTCACCAACGCCTTGAGGAATATTGTATGTTATGGGAAGCTTTGTATCACTGGCAGTGGGTTTTATTGAGAGTGGTTAAGGTTGACAGGTCAAAAAAACAGACAGGAGTTGAAGCTTATTTTAAAGATTAATAGCAGGGCGCTACATATTTCTAGTGTCGTCACAATTCTTAGGAGCTGATTTCAAGATTATTATAGGTAGCGAATCATTTGAGGTAGCCGCAAGCATTAGTAAAGGTGGCACGATTCAAGAGTGTGTGAAGGTAAATAGTCGCGTTTGCTATTATTATTGAGGGACCGATTTCAGTTAGCAATTCGTGGGCCGCCTTATATATGAAATGGCACAATTTTGGGAAGCATAGAAGTTCAGAACCCTCACATTAGCTGCCTCTCTTTTTACTTGCAGCTAATGTGAGGGGTTTGAACTTCTATGCTTCCTTGGGCCGCCTCGGATTTTAAGGAGGAGAATATTGTTACGAAGATGACTTGAAAGGGAATCGCTTCATTGAAGGAAACCAACTATTCATATTGAACTATTTTATTGCTTCATTCCAGGTCAGAATAGGTGTGACATTAGTTTTTATATTTTACGGTTGTAAATTTCTGTGCAACTTATACTGAAATTTAAGTCTGGAATTAGTCGACGTGTTGTATTGGTCATTGTTATATTGCATGAAGCAATTTATTTATTTGTTTTGTTTACAATTTGAACTGTCATATATCTGGAGTTTATGGGAAGTCCATATCATAAAGGTTTCGTTCAAAGAAAATTAGTCTTCTATTGGAAGCAAACTGAAACTTAAAACTCAGAACAACATACAGACAACTGTTTTCACGAAATGCCTGTGTCCTTGAAGTCATGAAACAAAAATAAATTGTATGGAAAGTGAGCACAGGATATTTCATTATCCTTTTTCTTTTCTTATTTCTTCTTCTTTCATTTATTCATCATTGCCTTATTTGAATTCCTCTTCTACAAAATATTCATTTGTGAATCCATTTTTCTTGTACTCATTCAATCTTTCTTCTTCACCCTATGCTCTAGTTTTTCAACTTCTAATATTTCCTTCAATGGTGAGAGTTGTAGACTTTTTTATGGTGTTTTTTATTTTTCTACATTTATTTTTGTCTATTTATTATGTAAATTTTTTTTATACCATCTCTTAGCATCTTTCAAAGCATCACCCTATAGCTATTGTATGCTCTTAGGATCATTTTTCTAACTAGTTAATGTATTTACCTACTACTTCACTCTCAATTCTTTTTCTTATAAAATTTGGATAATTGCTCTACCTTTTGAATGGAGATATATTTAGTTCTTTTGCTACTTTATTGAGGGAATTTTATTTAAAATTTATTTCTGCTTAGAATACCTCCTCCCTCTCTATATTTTCCTTTTTAATTTTTGTAGTTAAATCGTTCAAAAAATCTTTGACTAACTCTAACATTGTTTAAGGAATTTTTGACACAAAGTGAAACATTGCCTCCAAAATGATGTTTTTATTTGTTTTGATGATAGTAGTATATTTCCTTTCAACCTTCAATGGTAGTAAATATGGCCTATATAATGCATACCCATCTTGAATTTCTTCTTCTTGTGTTTTTCTCCTACACTTTTGCTCCACATTACCTTGGCCTATAGGTGGTGTTCTTTTTTAATCAATTTCAATAGGAGAAAGGTGAACCTTTCATAGAAAAGCACTTGAACTTCAACAAATTCATAACAAATGGTTGAGTGTAACTAGATACAATTCACATGCCAAGAAAAAAGGACCCAAACAATTAGGTCTAAAAATATTTTGGGGTCTTTTCTTGGTCATTAGTGTGGGGCATAATTTGCTACTCTTCTTGGTTTTATATGTTATTTGGCTCTTCAATTTAGACATCTTTTAAGTACTTCTGATAAATTATAGAATTATAGAAGTGCTTTGAGAAATTTTCTCTTTTGTTTATTTGGAAGGAGATTGAATAAATACGTTCAAAGAGGAGACATACTAATGAGCTAGGAGAAATAAATCTAATTGAAAATAAATTTAGAGTTAACCTCAACATTTCTTCATGTTCTACAAGGATATCTTGGAGTCCCATCTACTAGTGTAATAGCATATGGCATATCATGTAGTTTGGGCTTTTCTAGTGCCTCCTAGATTCTTTGTGAAGTTATATTTATGTCAACTCCCAAGTCCAATAGTGCATCTTTTACCATCCTCATGTTGAGTAAAATTAAAATATCTAAAAGCACATGTTGCTTCTTCCATTTCTTGGTTGTTTTCACCACGTTCCTAGCCTAAGGCAACCTTCTTTGTTCCAAATCCTACTTGTTCCAATATTTTGAGAGTTATTTAGTTTCTCTAGTAAGTCCTCTTCTACAAGGTCAGCTAACTCCTTCAATCTTTACACCTCCTTTTTAGAAAAAAACATGTTTTTTGCCCTCCTTATTTTTCTCTTTCTCAATCATCTCCTTTGTTTTGGTAATAATAAAATCATGTATACTTTTCTCGATATGTCTTTCACCTTCATCACTCTACTCAAATACCTCCTATATTTATTTATTTTTTCAATATCAGTTCCTCCTTAGATGATCACAACAACTCTATTCTCTTTGATTTTTTGTATTCTTGAATAAACCTTTGCCTAAGGCTCTCCCTTATTGCTTTATATAATTTTTCTAAATTTTCTTCCTCAATTATAGATGGTTATCCTATTTACATCTTTCTTTCTTCGTTTGAATTTTAGCACTGGACCTTATGTTTTTCTCTTACCCTATGGGTATTTTCATTAGTGCTTGGATCTACAAGGTGCATTACACCCACATAATTAATTCACTCTTTGTTCCTAATTTTGACCTATTTTTATAAAATTGTGTGGCCTTGGGAAAACTAAAAGAATCTTTAGCATTGCAAAATCCACACATTGATTTCTTGTCCCTTTATTGTTGGAATTGATCTGTGTAGTGACTTGACTAACCAGAGTAACAGAATGTCACATCCTCACACTATCCTTTATTTCTTCCCTACCATAGCATCCTCTATTGCTATTGTTGTGGTATCCTCCTTGACCTCTTTCTTGTCCATTATCTTTGTAATAATAGGGATTTGGATCAAAACCTTCGATCTATGGTATTGCTTGGTTTAAACAATTGGCACATTTGGAAATGGTGTTCCATTGTAGCACATGATAACCATGTGTTGGGGTATTATATCCTTTATTTGTTAATTTGTGTTCATTAGCCATGACTCTTTGATGCAATTTCCTATCCATATGCTTATTAAAGATTGACTTAGGGCATTCATCCATAATATATTGATCCCATTGCTCACACATCTCATAATATATAGACTTGGGCCTCCTAGTCCTTTCATCGAACTCAACTCTCAAAATGGTGATCCTTATCATTAGGAATTTATTTCTTAGGTGTCCCTCATTACAATAGTGGGTGCAAAAAAATATACTTCTCAATATGGGGAATGCACCCCTATTATCTTCCTTCACAAGTATCTCTTAATTTAACTTCATTTGTTCTAATTCTAGTAATAACTTCTCAAATTCATTTTGATTTGATGACTCTCCTTCCCATACCCATGAATAGACTTAATTTTTATGGTCATTTCTACCATGTCCTTATAATTTGGGAATGCATTCCCATCAATTTTCATCCTAATACAAGTTCAAACTTGATCCCTTTTTTTTAGTTAGGAGCCCTTTTAGTTTTTGAACCACACTCTTAAAGTGTTGCTCACTCATTTACTAACTCCTTTTTGCATTGTAACATCTCCTACATATTACTTACACTCTTCAAGGGAATGTCAAGTTAGTGGAAATTTGTTAGGAATAAGGTCCTCAAGTCATCCCATGTTTTACCATGCTTATGACACTCATTCATGTACCATTTTAGTGCACATCCCTAGGAGTTCCAACAAAGTTGAATAGCTTATTCAAGTCATTTTTGAACTTAAATCAAGTCTCTTGTGAGATTCTAAAATGAATAATTTTTTGTTGGCCTCCTTCATGTCCTTGCCAAGATAGGGAGCTCAACTCTATTTGTTACCATGTTATTAGCTAAGGTAGGTGTGTTTGATGATATTTTTTTTTGATTTGGTGTTTTCCTATCTCCCTTTTTTTCTCTTTCGTTTTGAATCCTATATTTGTTCTTGGTTCCCTTCTCTTTCCTTCCTCAGGTTGTATCTACTTGGCTACACTCATCTATTGTTTTATAAATTTCTTTATTTTTCCTTTATCTCTCAAGAACTCAATCTCAAAGAACTTTTTGTCCAGAAGTCTCTTAAAAATCTCACTTCTTATTTTTACTTCCTCTAGCCTCAACAAGGATTCACTAAATTTGTATCTTCCTTAGAAATATTGTTAGACATAGATGACATGAGGGGTGCCATTTGGTCTAGGGGGTTTCATCTCCTTGTGATGTCCCTATAGCTTTAAGGATGCAACTTTTGGAAACTCATTATTAATTAGTAATATTGATTTAACAACATTTAAGTTATTATTGTAGGCTCTCAAAAATGAATGGTTCTATGGAGGAGAACCATCATTTCTGGACCTCAACAATCAAGCAGTTTTAGATTTAAAAGCAAACAAACCAGAATCTTAAACTATTCTAAGCTAAGAAATTAAACTAAATTCTTTTAAGTAAAACTAATCTCCATTGCTTCCCTATCACCAAAGTCTTGTTATGCACTTTTTTCTCTCTGATTTTTGCAAGCATAGGTGCATCAAGAGGTTGTTAGTGAATGGATTAAGCAAAGCTATGAAAATACGTGTATGTGCAAGATTCATATAGCGGTCAAAATGAGAATAGAGTCCTATTTAAATAGGAGTTCCTTGAGGATGGAGAGGGTTTGAAGAGAGAAAGTGGGATAAAATATTTGCAAAGAGGGAAATTTAAATATCTCACATTGTGTAATTTAAACAAAATGCATGCATGGTGAAGGGTTTATGAATAATAGGATGATTAAATGGATTTTAAATGTACATTATGAAATACAAAGATGGATTGGATTTATGATAAAAATGATATTATGATAATGGATTTATTTTCAAAATGGTTTTATGATTAAGATGATATTATGATAATGGATTTATTATGAAAATTATTTTATGATAAAAAAATGATATTATAAAAATGATAAAGATGATATTATTTAATATGACCTTAAATGATTAAATGGATTTTTAAATGAAGATTTATTATGATATTAACGATAATGAATAATTATGCTTTATTGTGAATGATCATGCAAATGGAAATGAATGGGAATGAGATGGATTAATGACTTGATGAAATGCATGAATAGAAGAAATTATTGAATGAATTGATTATTTAATCAATAGACAAAAATTGTGATGATTATGAGGACGAATTTGAGTGTCTACATTTTTCTTCTCTTTGAGATAATGCAGCTTGTCGCATTGTTTCAAAGAAAAATTATTGATTAACTGATACATGCCCCAGATATGTCTTGGTAAGGAATATGATAAGAAAGATATTCCCCCTCGAGAGATTGATCAAATAGATTGTAAGAAGATTAATCTCTCAATAGATGTCAAGAAAATGATTAGATACTTGATATTGCACAAGTGATAAAGTAGTGATGTACATTTGATGGAAATGCACAATTGATAGGCATAATTGAAAAATTGATGGAAATGATCAATATAGCTAGGTTGATGAGTTGATGAAGCTGATTGAGATTGATTCAAGTGCAAGACAAGTTGATAGAATTATTGATGGATTGATTAAGGGGACATGAGATTTTGAGATGCAAGTTGATTTATTTCTCTGCGACAAGAAAGATGAAGAAAATGAAATGCAAGAAATGGTAGCTGGAAGAAATAAAAAATGGAAGAAAATGAAGGTGATGAAGCCTCTTGTGCCTTTTAATTTCTTTTATCATCATCGAGCTTATTATGTCACAAATTAGTATAAGCGTCTAAATAACATGAACATCTAGACGACCTGAATATTGTTTGTGTTTTTATGTAGTAATGAAGTATAAGCATCTAGGTATAAGGACCTTAGATGACTTGAATACTTATTGCATGGAAGACACTATCAGACAAGGAATGTGCTCATCCATACTACAATCATAGGTCCTCGATGGTTTTAGAAAACCATGTTTTCAAACGAGTCATCCTATGAATAAGAAACAATCCACAGACAACAAACAAGTGAACATGCCCCATCATCGCCTCTCTAGTCCCAGACATCCTGGAGAAGCTAAAAGAAATGCCACCAAAGATAAAATCATAAAACAATCAAATATAAACAAACAAGCATGCATCATGCTTCGATATAGAACTAATTCTTGGTACGGTTGTATGCTTTTGATTGGATTTGGAAGAGGGATTGATAGGTATGCTACAATATTTGCTTGATTGCAGTTTGTTTTCTCTTAAGTTCAAAGCTATGTGGTGATATGAAAGTGTCACTTGTTGAGGGATTTTTGAAGTTATTTGATATTTTTGGAATATTTGATTTTTTTCGGTTTCTTTTGAGGACATTTTATTTTTTATGGATTTTTTCAAGACATTTTACAATGGAAAAGAGATGGATCTCAAGCGAGCAAATAGACAGAGGGTAGTTTCTCTGACCACAAGATGCTCATTATCCTAACCCATGGCTAAGGTTGAGGAAAATTCCCCAATGAGGGATAGGACCAACCTAGTATGCATGACAAAGCGAGCAAGTGAGGGGATTGTCGAACAATTCACAAGCCATGGTGTGTGTGAAAAGGATATTATGAAGTGGAGGGTGAATGAAAAATGGGATGAAAAGATCAAGTAGAGCTCCAAAGGAAAGAGGAGCAAAGCATCTACACATGGCGCCGATTTCTTGGTTTTCACCATGGTACTTGCTCAAGGCGCCACCAAGGTGGTTTTCACAATTGAACAAATTGATTTCTCTTTACTTTTTTCATTTTTTCCTCTTTTTTTTTTTGTTTTTTGTTTTTTTTGTATTTTTTCAAGAATTTTTCCTAGCTCTCTAAAGCTAGGTATAGAATTGATAGATGCCAGATCCACAGACTGCCTTGACGATGCCTCGATCCTGTGTGGATGACCGTGTTGGATGAAAGTACCTAATCGGGATGAGGAGTACGAGTGGAAAATATGAAGGATGATAGATGTGGTAGATGAAAGAGACTAGGGTAGGATCCCTAATGTGCACACTATGTGGGCCATTAGGCTTCAACCAAAAAGGAGCTTTGGCAACCGATGAGCTAGAATACGTGAAGGGGTTATCGTCAAAGGTACATTGAAAAACATCACCCATGGTGTGGTATGATGGATATGTGAGCATGGATGGACTGAATGAAATATATGGTATGAGTGAGAGTGATGTGGATGGAGACCTTGGATCAACAAGCTCTTTTTTTGACATTTCTCCTTGATAGATGCCCCCAGTGATTTTTGATGGAGAGGCATACTTGGAGAGTGACTCTTTATCGTTTTCACTTTTCAATTTTATTTTTTATTTGTCTGATAGATTTTTATTTTGGCTAAGGGACTTTTCTTGATATTTCTTTGTTTGCATGCTTTCTTTTGATTCTGGATCTCCATTTGAAAACGACACTTTTACCTTTGATTCTTGAATTGCATCCTTTTTATTTTCTTTTGGTGATACTTATCGATCCATGTCTACAAGGTGGATGGATGTGGGTGAGATGGTTGAGGTGGATGGAGTGATAGGAATGTTTAGTGGGAAAATGGGAGTGGTGATGCCATCAACGGAGTCTTTGGGACTATCCTTTTTGGTACTGCTAACGTCAAAGGAAGCTTGCACATCCTTAATGACTTGGCAAGATGTCTTAGTAGATGTGACAATAGGAGATTCATATCCTAGCCCAAGGCAAGTGGGATGGAATGATGATGATTGGATATCCTTGGTAGGTTCATGATCAAAGAGTGGGTTATCGTAGATATCTCGGTTAAACATGGGGTTATCATAAATATGAAAAGATTGAGTGGAAGAAAATATGGAAAATGCAGGTGTATCATCAGGATCCCAAAAGGTTTCAATCCAAGCATGGTCATCTTTTTGTGTTCCTTCTACAGCTGTCTTGATATCATTGTTGAAATTTTGACCCTCCTTGACGACATTAGCAATTTCTTTTGCTGGGAAATTATCCATACAGTATTCTCCACATCCCATATCACGGATTTGGACCTTGGGATTTTATGGTGTGATAAATGAAGTGGATTCTTTTAAGGACTTAGGATCAACATATGCTTGAGAAGGAGGTGCTTCATGATTGCTTGGGATTGTGTTTTCAGTTTTAGGACTTAGATTATGGCAATACATGAAAGGGTTGGGATCTCCTTGTATTGTGATTTCAACACCATTGTGTGGGAATTTAATGCACTGGTGGTATGTAGAAGGTACTGCTTGCATTTCATGAATCCAAGGTCTTCCAAGGAGGATATTATAGGTCAGTGGGAGATCAAGGACTTGGAAAACCACATCCTTTACAACAGAGCTAACTCTAATTGGTAGAGTAACCGATCCTTTAGACGAACATTCCTCTTCGTCATACGCCTTAATGGTAATCTTATTCCTTGGATCAACTGCATTTTCAAAAAACCCCAATTTTGTGATCAATTCTTTAGTACAAATATTAAGACCTACTCCTCTGTCTATTAGAACTCGCTTGATCTTGGCATTATTGATAAGGATGTCAATGTGTAAAGCTGCATTATGTGGTTGTCGAGGGGATGAATCATCATTTTCAGTAAAAGTGATAGTGTAAGACGAGGTGATATGTCCCACCATAGCTTGGAATTGATCTACATGTAGGTTTGTAGGCACTGTAGCAGTAGCAAGCGCTTTATCTAGAATAGCTTTATACTCAGGAGATAGGCGTAGCAGCTCAAGTATGGAAATCTGTTTAGGCGTTTTCCCTAAATGCTCTATGAGGTTATATTGCGAAGCTGGTGTAGCAGGTTTTGAATTAGGACCTTTAAGGGTGACTATTCCTTTGCAGGTAGTAACCTTGCAATCAGGTTCTTTTCCTTTTATAATGAAATTCTTTACATGATTATCAACCTCATTGACGTTATGTATGGTATAGTCATACTTAGTAGTAGTATAGTTTACACCATCACTAGATTCAGGGGCCTTTCCTTTATCCTTGTCATGCTTAGGGAAAGGGTTCTTAAACACCTCGCAATCAGAGTTACCTGAAGGAGTGTGTCCATCAACTGCTATCTTACCATCATCAATAAGGTCCTGTATTAGATGTCGAAGTTTATTACAACTATTAGTCTCATGTCCTTTATGTCTATGATAGTCACAAAAGTGATTATTATTCCACCATGGGGGTTTGACTTGTGGATTATATTCCTTTATTTCAGGTAGCGTTATAATATTGATTTCAAGAAGTTCTTTTAATGTTGATTCAAGTGATTGTCCCAATGGTGTAAAATTTCGTTTAGGGAAACTTCTCTGTTTTTATTTTCTTTTATCTGAAGATGAACCTTTGAGATTGTAAACAGGCGATGATGTTTTAGTTGTTTTTGCATCAATAACTTCGTCATTGATTATATTCTTGTTCTTTACCCAAAAAGGTGTCTTGTTTTGAATTGATTTTTGATCTCTGTCATTATTAAGTTTTATAGTTACATCATCAATGAGAGTTTGTTCGATTCGAAATCCCATTTCTATGGCTTTGTCAAAGGAATCCAAGCATTTGAGGTGAAGTTCCCTTCCAATTTCTTTGTTCAAATTTCAACAAAAGAGGTCAACCAATTCTTGATCAGGAATGGCATAAGGTAATCATTTTGTTAAATGTATCCATCTTTGTAAAAATGACACAAAAGATTCGCCTGGTTTTTGTTTGGTGTTGAAAAGGTTTATCATGGTCACTTTAAAGACACAATTGAAACTATAATTGGAGACAAATTTATCAGCCAATTCTTGAAATGATTTGATGGTTGGGGGTAATCGTGAAAACCATTCCATAGCTTCTCCTCCTAGACTTCGGGGGAATAATCTCATAAGGTATGTTTCATCAACTGCAAATTCTGTGGTAGTAGCACAAAATTGTCTTAAGTGATGTTTAGGATCCCCTTTTCCATTATATTTGTCAAGTTTTGGTATGTCCCAATGGTTAGGAAAAGGTGGCATTGGTATGCTTGGATCGAAGGGATAAGGACATATATCTTCAATGGATAACTTATGAGATGATGCTTTATGGTTCTTAAGGGTGTCCAATTCTTTTCTCAATGTTCTAAGATCATCCAAAATAGGATCATTTGTAGGTGTGGTTTTTAATGTCTTTGAATATCACTTGTAACCTGGTTGTAGATCAAAGGGTCTATGATCTTTGATTCTACCATCATTGTTTGTTTTGGAATGTTTAGATTCACTAGATTTAGGTTGGTCATTCATTGTGAGTAGTGACATGCTAAAATCAGGAGGCATTTTGATTCCTTCATTAGCAAGAGCTTTGAAGTATTGTTGTGGGTTACGTTTGACTACCTTCGTAAGAAGTTTAGTGAATCTATGATCCCTAAGTGCTTCTTCTATATCAGATTTGGTTATTTCTTCATCATCAGTTTCATTTGTTTCTCTAGTTGCAACACTAATGTTATCTTCCCCATCAAAGTCTCTTCCCCAAGGGTTCCCTTCTTCTTGAAACATTTTTTCTCTTGTTCTAGGGGTCATAGGTGATTGTTTTGATGTTCAATCCAAGGTAATGTATGAGACCTAAGACTAGGATGCAATGAAAAGGATATGATTCTAAGATGAGATATGGAATTGGTAAGGTATGATATGACAAGCTAAGAATGCAAAAGCTCAAAGGCAACTCTGGGTCCAAATATGGTTATGATGTCAAGCTTTACTTGTGTTATGATGGATAGACACAAGGACCAATTATCAAGAGAGGGTATGTAGGAGACGATGGACTCCAAAAGGATTACCCTACTCAAGGATAATGGTATGTTCCCTAACTCAAGGATGATGAACCTCAAGTGATACGGGTGATAGATAGCCAATGGTTTGATTTTAGGACCTAGGAAGAGTAGCCTAAGTGAAAGCTAAAGGTTTTGTTTGATCGATGATGAATATGCAAAGGACTAAATTCTTGGAACATGCAAAGGTTAGGTGAGATGGTCTTGATATGCAAAGAGGTTGAACATGCAAAAGCTAGGTGGAGTGTTATCTATATGCAAGGACTATGTAATGTCACCTATGTATGCAAGACTAGGAATATGAAAGGACTAGGATGAAAGGTATATGAATATGTAAGGAGCACGAATATGCAAGGTGATTGGAGTAAACTGTGGTTTTTAATTCACTTTTTCAAACAGGCTTGATTTAAGTTCTTGGAAATGGTTTCTCCAGTTTATCCTAAAGTGTCAATCTGGGAACGTAGGATTTTGAATTGTGTTATGGCAATATACCGAAGACTTGCAATTTAGAAACCAAGGTTTGATGAATGCAAACTAATGTAACCTATGTTTAAACAAAATTCCAACTGGCAGACTTCCTGTCACAAATGTGACAGAAACCCGTAAAGAGATAATTCTGCAACAAAAATAGATTACTGACATAAAATAGAATAAAGAGTATGATAAAAACAGAATCAAGGATGCTGATTATAAAATAGATTATCTCTCTTCCATGTTTAGCTTTTTATGATTCTATCCTATAGTACCAAACTGTTTTCACATTGGCAATAATTAATTCGATGAAACATACATACCAACAGATATTGAATGGATTAGTAATGATCCAGACAATAGAATTAATACAAAATGAATTACACATATGCAATAAACAAATCAATTCAGAAATGGTAACCAATCATTTAATCACAGAAATCAAATCAATCAAATAACTGTAAAACACACATTACCATGCATATAAATCTAATCGCTGAAATCATCAACAACCGAGGAAGTGGGCCTTGCCTTCGCCAATTATTGAATGATGGAAGTCGCAAAAACAAATCTACTTCACATGAGTTCTCATTTAATAAAATGACAGATATAGAAGAAAATGTCGATCTTTTTCTATTACATGGGTTTGATTTCTTAAATATATCTCCCTCATGTTTCCATCATGCATAGATATATATTGTTTGATTATACTATAAACAATAGATAAGTTAGTTTGTTCGTTCGACCTTTCAGCCACTCACAAACAAGAGTCTTTAGATCGATAAAAGGCCATAGGCCAATTTTAGCATAACACCAAAACAACTTTTACTAAAATAAAAATTCTCAACAACATTTTTCCAATTTCACTTCATTAGCTTCCTGAGGTCCTTGCGTTTGTAACAGCCTTCAACTTCCTTTCGAACTATCTCCTACCATTTGGACATAAAACAATTAGATTTTATAATCATTTTCAGTAATTTATTAATCCCAACTTCTTTCCTTATTTTATTAAATATTAAGGTTCCTTCAGCAAATGGTGACAGGATTAGGGACAAGGACACAAGAAAAGAGGAAATCATAAGGTAAAAATAGTGGACTTATTCTATACTCATCATTTCCCCCTAGTTGGACATTTTTCATGTCCCTATGCAAAGGTTACAAACTAGGCAGAGTTGTGAGTTTATGCAGAGTGCCCCTAAATTCATCAATCCATTGTTACCGCATTGCTTGAACCTTTTGTTCATGTTCCTGGATAGTCATTTGTGAAGCTATTTTTTTATCAAGTTCAGCCTTGAGTTCTACTATTTCCTTTGCTTGAGAATTGACGGTAGAATGAGCTTCTTGGAGCAGACCATGCAACGTCTGATTTTCTGCCTATACTTTGATCAATTCCTCTTTCAGATCCCGTAATTCCTTTTCTGTCATACTTAGAGGAGGGTCTTTTTCTTCTTCAAATTCTTCTGCAGCTTCAAGACTTCTAGACTAAAAATTTTCATTCACATTCTCACTCATTTCATCCATCTTTTCTTCTTCCTGGGGATCAAGAGAAGATGGTATATCTTGCTCTTCATGGAAAATGTCTTCTACCTCTGCAAAAACTTGTGTTTGAGGGCTATTATCAACACTATCCATTGGTTCTTCTGAAACCTGTTCTTCATTTTCTGGGGCTACCTTTTTCACAACCTCTTGTTCTTGATCTATTTCTGATGGTGTCATAACCCTAGTATCCTCTACTTGTTCTGGTTGACTTTCAGCTGGCTCATTTCCTAAGTTGACATTGGGTGAATCTTCTGGAGGGTCGTCGGCTTGTTGCCTAGATTTTTGTTCTTTTGCCTTCTGACGTTTTGCCCTACTCAATTCTTTGTGAAATTTTCCCCACTTTCTCGAGAATTCAGACAAAAACCTCTATTTCCTCAGACCCCAACACATTACCGGCTACCTGAGCCAGATTATCTAACTTAGACGAAATATCTAACTTATTTTTTCCCTTCCTATCACTAGAGTGACCAGTGGGTGTCAGCTCTGAGGGTTTCAGTTTCTCATAGCTTTCCTCACCAAAATGCAAGGTTTTTGACTTATTGGGTTCAGAGGAATCTTTCTTTGTAGCACTTCTAGTTATTCTTTTCTAGGTCTCGGGGTTTGTACAGAAGACTCACTAGGGATCCCCTTAGTTTTCTTGTCACTGGCTCTCTTAGGTGTTTTATCAGAACCAGACTCCTCATCCGTAGAATTATCTTTAGAGGAACCCTATGTGGAAGATACCTCTTCCTCAGAGAGTCCAGTATCCTCACCATCCTGAGAATGGATGAATGAATCCCAATCACCAGGAGGAGTCAAAAATTTTAATTCCTAGACTACCAAAAGTTTTATTAAGCCATGGTGAGATAAACAGTGGGGTTTACTGCTTCGAATTGTTTTAGACATCCGTTGCAAAGCTCGATATAGAAAGTATGGAATATTAATCAATAGCCCTTGCTGTAAATGCAGCATCAATTTGAAGTGTTGAGCAAAAACATATTGAAATCTTCCTTCACAAGTAATATATATTGAATTATGTACCTGGCAACTTCCCTCCAATGCCTTGGTAAAGATTGCATCTTGGTACCCTGCCCGGAAACCATTTCCACAGATTCTCCTCTCTATAAATATTTCTTTCGTGTTGGTTGTAACTCCGTGGACTACTTCGATTTCTTTGGAAAATATTGTTCTCCACTCAATAGAAGTCCAGAAACTTCCGCAATGGTGTCCATTGTAACCATGATATCAATCCCACAAACAGTAGCCTTTTGATTGCAAAAATTATGGGTGAATTCCAACACCACCCTCTCATCAAACCCTCACAACCGCTTGAAATAAGTATCCCAATGAGCCTTCTAAAACTTTGCATATGCCTCAGCATGTGTTTTCAAATTTTGCATGGTGATGGGCTCATGCCGTGGACGGTGACCTTTTGCCATGTTCACAGGAACTCACTATAACTTGATACTAGAATTTGAAGGAATACAACTTTCAGAGAAATGGTGTTTAATAATTAGATTTAGCAGTGAATAGTTGGCTACGAGATGACAACAAGTATAGTAAAGGAGAGTTTTAATGCAGAAATAATGATGATGATAACCTTCAAAAGAAATGATGACATAGACAACCCATCCCCCTAGCTGATTGGTTGAACCGTCCACGGGGCAAAGGAGCATTGGACAAAAGGAAACCATAACATAAAATAAAATAAAGAAAGAGATAGAGAAAAATCCATTACCGATTACCATGATCATCCAAAATGTACGTCGCATGCTCTGAAATGACGAAGAAGATTGGAAATCTGTGAAGATGTGACCGAAAAGAAGGTGGATGTGACAATCAGGAAACCATACTAACTGATGATGGCACCGAGAGCAGATCGTGTGAAAGAGACAACAAAAGAGCGATAAGGAAAAGGAAACAAAAGGGTACGACAACAGGAAACATTAGAACGGCCGAGAGAAGATGACGGCGCAAGACAGCTAAGCAGAGCAATCATTCAACGGACAACAAGGCATCATGCAAAATAATCAATGAACACCTGTCGCACATGCGGAAGTGAATAGCACCTCCTGGAAAGGAAATGATAGGAGTCAGAGCCAGGAAGAAGAGTTCCTGTAGTAAAAATGAAGAAGATAGCGCTGAGTAGAAAAATGGTTGTTGGCTAAAAGCCACAAACAACCATGGCATAAGCGAACAAGAGAAGCGTGGAAAAGGCAAGAGAAATGGACATAACATTCCTGGCAGAGAAAAGGAAAGGAGTTTTTGTTTTTGTTTTTTTTTGATAATAGACCATCGGTTGCTCAGTTTTCAATCAATTACCACCTAGTAGCACCAAAGAATCAATTTTCACTACTAAGTTTATTAAACGGATAATGCTCGTCGGATTCTGATTTTCGAACACCAACCGACCAACATCACCCAAAAAGGGTTTTCAATGTTGGATCTTTTGTTCTTTTTTTTTAATTTATTGTTATGAAATATGTGGTCAATCTTGGAGGAGACCAAAAGGGACAATAGTAATTTCCTATGCCATCGCAAGAAAGAAAGCTTCTTTGGAAAGAGGCTTCTTGTAAAGTTTAAGGTGGTGACCATTAACAAGGAGAGTTCTTTGTTCAGAGTCCATTGTACAGAGACTGTTAGAGTAATAAATTATTACACTTAATTAATTATATCATACTGGTTAATTAATTAAGTCACTTATTCGTTTAGGTACTTAAGCTAAACTTAGGCACATTAATAATTGATTAATTATTAAGTATGCACACTAGGGTTTCCCTTTTAGGGTTTCTTGATCTCCTTCATAAGGATTGATCTTTTTGTAATAATTGATTCTCAATAATGCATTTTTACTTTGAGGTTTACAGAACATCTTCTTTGGTTCTGCATGTATTTTGCATGTGACAGGTGATTGCATGCAGGTGATCTTGGTTTCTAACATGGTATCAGAGCCTTGACATGGAGCCCCTTCTCAAATTCTGGAGAAAATCATTGCAGAGTTCGTTCGGGGTTCCTCAAGGATTTCATGCCTTGAGCCTATCTATACAGTGTCTTGGATCAGATCGGGCATTTCCATTGGATTCAGAGTGCTAGAAAAAGTTAGGATTGACTTTTATTTTGTAGATTTTGGTCATCATTTGCCAGATCTATGAGGGTTACAAGTACGATGTTTTTTTGCAAGCTCTGGAGGTAGCCTATTTTTCAAAGCATCTTGGAGAAAAACGGACACCGCCATCGCATTCGTAGCGCCCCAAAACCCTAAGATCGCCCTTCATTTCCTCATTTTTGGCAAAGTTGATCCAGAAGGAAAAAAAACATTTGCCAGGGAGGCCTCCCTAGCATGCGTTCCGAAGCAATTTTTTCACGAAAATCGAGGAAAAAAATAAAAAACTGCATTGATTTTTGCACTGCCCGCATAGAAGGAAGGCACCACTAGGCGGTCGTCAGCCCGCCACCGCCGTTGGCTTCCTCCACCATCTCGCCGCTGGCCTTCGCCCAACCCCCATGGGCTCCAACAGGCTTAGCCCCGGTCACATGGAGGACCGGGGGCCCTCAGCCAGCCCCTACGGGCTTATTTACTCCAGTCGCGGTCTTATTAAGGACCAGGGGCTCCGCCCCAACCCCCTGTGCTTTGCCTCTGGTCACATGGGTGATCAGGGGCCCGAATTTTTTTTGCAGGGACCAAATTTTTATGGCAACGGCCAGATGGGCGTCAAATTTATGCTTGTGAAGTGCTGACGTTAGCGGCTGTATGACCTCTTTGCCCCCTCCTAACCCTGATTTGCCCTATAGGAGCATTTGTTTTCTTTTTGGCATAACTTGGGCATACGGTATCAAAATTAGGCAAACGAGATATTGCCGAAAAGCTAGTTCTGAGCACTTTCTTGTGGTGCAGTTTATTTTATAGTATTTTCCTATTTTACTACATTTATTACTGTTTGAAGTCAGATGTACATTTTATGCTTCTTAGCTCATAACTTTTTAACACGATGTCCGATTTTCGCTATCTTTGCAGCGTTGGAAAGGTATTGAGGAGCTCTATGTTGCTGTATATGCACTTTTTTTGTATTTGTCCTAGGTTGATCGCTTAGTCCAGATTTGGCCCAATGGGTTGTTTGGAGATTACTTGAATATTTTGGTAGTTGGGAAGGTGCAACTTGCATCTTTGTAGTTCATTTCAATATCACATCATTCATATCATCTACTATTGCTTTATGGATTCCAAGGTTGTTCCAGTTTGGAGTTTTCGAGCGTTTTGTGGCATCGGGTCTGCTGTTGCATTATTATGATTCTGATATGGTTTCTTGTAAACAAAAGTATCTTTCCTTGCTTGTCATATTGCGGTTCCAGTGTTACTCTATAGTGTTCTTCCAATGCTTCTTTGCAGCAGTTATCTCATTATAGGGGGGTTGTCCCACTGGGTTTTCCTTCTCTACCTCATTATTGCATTTGTACATGGGTACCTGATCAGGCCTTGTTGTCGGGACCCATTCATGCTTTCTTGCATTCATCTGAGCTTTAGGTGCATGCTTATTTAGTCTCCCTAAGTTGCACTTATGGGGGGGTGTTAGTGTAATTAATATTTAATTACACTTGCATAACTTTACTTAGGTTTTGCTTAGGTAATAATTAGTTTACTTAATTAATAAGTAAGCTTTATTTAGTTGAGTTGTTTTTAGGTCAACATTAGGGTTGCATACTTTTATTTTATAAAGCAAATCATCTCATTGTAATCATTGAATTCCTGAATATATCAATTTGCACATCTTCATGCAAAGCTCTATTTTTTCATTGTTTTTCTCTTTTATGGAAGGTGTTTAGGTTTGGATGTCTGATCTTGGTTTCTAACATCAATTATTAATGTGCCTAAGTTTAGCTTAAGTACCTAAAGGAATAAGTGACTTAATTAATTAACCAGTATGATATAATTAATTAAGTGTAATAACTTATTACTCTAACACCCCCCCTTAAGATGAACTTAGGAAGAAGCTAAAACACTAGAAAAAGATGCATGAAAGAAAATATGGGTCCTGACAACTAGGCCTGATCAGGTACCCATTTACAAATGCAAGAAAGAGGTAGAGAAGGAAAACCCAGTGGGACAAAAGAGATGCACAACACCATTATCACATATTGTTTGGATCTCGTAGGGTCCTAGCCATCGTGTGTGAAACTTCCCCTTGAAGTCCTAAAAATGAGAATCATATAAAAGTGCCCAATCACCAGGCTGAAATGACCATTGACGAATGTGACGATCATGCCATAAGGCACACTACTTTTGAACAACTTCGGAGTGAAAGAGAGGTTCCTAGCGCAATTCACTTAAGAAATGTAGTTGATCAATCTGTGCTTTATGTGCATCTGAAAGATTCATACCCAACTGAAGTGCAGTGCGAAGAGTTTTTACCTCAAACTCAATGGGACGGATGACCTTCTTACCATAGACAAGCTCATAAGGGTTCAAACTAGTGGTAGTTTTCCACGTTGCATGATAGGACCACATAGCTTCAGGAAGCCATGTAGCCCAATCACGCCTATGAAGTGCTACTATCTTTGTAAGAATTTTTTCAATTTCTTTATTGGTAACTTCAACTTGTCCATTGGCCTGAGGATGATAAGGAGAAGACTTTCAATGGATAATCTCATATTCATGAACCAAAGAAGTGATGAGCGCTGATGTAAACTATGGTCCTTGATCTGTGGTTATTTCTTAGGGTACACCAAACCTTGTAAAAAACTTAGAATACAAGAAATCTTCTACCTTTGCATCTATGGCATGTTTAAGAGCTACCACCTCAACCCACTTGGTGACATAATCGGTGCATACAAGGATATATTCCTTGTTTCATGAGGGTGGCATGATTGGCCCAACAAAATCAAGGCCCCATTTCTCAAATGGCTCGATAGACAACTGGGGATGTAAGGGCATCTCATCTGATCATGTAGGTCGACCCATGAGCTCACATTTGTCACAATGATGAACATAACACCTACAATCTTTGTGGATTGTAGGCCAATAGTACCCAGCGGTAAGAATTTTTTGGGTGGTTCTTCGAGCAGAAAAATGTCCCCCACATGGCTCTGTATGAAATGCGCGAAGTATATCGAAGACATCATCTTCACATACACAACGTCGCATGATATTATCAATGCCAATGCGGAAGAGTAATCCATTGATCCATGTATACTATCCACTAAGTCCAACCAGCTTTTGTCACTCTCGCAAAGATAAGTGTGGTGGAAACTTACATGTGACTAGATAATTGGCAATATCAGCAAACCACAAGCTCTTTGTGGATATGGCAAATAGATGTTCATCGAGAAATTCATCATTGACTGGAGAGGCAAAGTGTTGCAACCTAGACAAAAATTCTGCAACCACATTTTCTCAACCAGCAAAAGAAACCATCTAATGACTCTACTAGTTACCATAGGTTTATTCATTTAAAATCATATTACAAAATGATTCATGTGAACAAATACTTTATACCTAGTAATATAATGCCAAAATTTATTAATCACATAAACAGCGGCTAAAAATTATTTTTCAGTTACCGTGTAGTTTACCTCAGCCCCTGTGAAATTCTTGTTGATGTAGTAAATAGAGTAGAATATATTATCCTCCTTTTGGCCAAGTACAGTTCCCATCGAGCAATCTGAAGCATCAGTATGAGTATGAAAGGGCAACTCCCAATTGGGTCCTCGTAAAACTGATGTGGTTACAAGCTTTGTCTTGATGGCCTCAAAAGCTTCCTGACATTCAGGTGTCCAAGAGAAAGTAATGTCTTTAGCAAGAAAAGCAAACAAAGGAGAAGCAATTTTACTGAAATTCTGAATAAATCTCCAATAATATCCTGCATGACCAAGAAAACTTCGAATATCCTTCTGACTAGAAGGTGTGGGCAAGTCTTGGATGATTTGGATCTTTTTAGGGTCCACTTGTATACTTTTAGAGGAAATGTAATGGCCAAGCACAATTCCTTCAGTCATAAGCATATGGAATTTTTCATGACTTAATGATAAATTAGTATCTATACAACGCCTAAGTACTTTTTCTAAATTTTCTTTGGCCTCCTCATAAGTATTACCATGGACAGTAAAATCATCCATATATACCTCCACACAGTCATTGACAAGATCTGCAAAAATGTTCAATACTACCCATTGAAAAGTAGCAAGAGCATTACACAAACCAAATGGCAAGACTCTATAAGAAAAATTCCCCCAAGGACAAGTAAAAGTAGTTTTATCTTGATCTTCCACTACAATTCAAATCTGATTGTAACCGCTGAATCCATCCAAAAAAGAAAATAATTTCTTACCTGCAAGAGTATCCAACACTTGATCAATAAAAGGTAATGGAAAATGATTTTTTTTAGTAGATTTATTTAATGCTCTATAATCCACACAAATTATCCATTAACCATTTTTCTTAGGGACCAAAACTAAAGGAGAAACCCATTGACTATCTGAGATAGGATATATAAACCCAACATTTAATAGTTTTTGTAATTCCTCCTTAACTATTTCACGCAAAGCAGGATTAAGCCAACGTTGTGGCTGCCTAATTGGACGACTTCCATCTTCAATGTAGATACGATGGGCACAGGTATTAGGATGAATACCACGCATATCTTGGTATTCCCAAGCAAATGCATCTTTATTTATTCTAAGCATGGTAATAAGGTCTTGTATTTGTTCAGGGGTTAACTGTGGATTAATATTAAGCATACGATTAGGCAAAATTTCCATAGCTTCAGATTGTACAGGTGAGTTAATGGCTAAGGCTTGCAACATAGGTGGCCTATCAGAAAATAAAAATGAACCATATAAGAAATTATGAGGTAGCAATTGATGCAAGGTGATAAAATATTGGAGAGATTGTGAACTACCAACCAACGAAAAATTCCCAAAAGGACAAGGATTATTTATACTTGAATGAAGGACCATGTTTTCAAAATTTTCATCAATTGTATACCTGTTAAGAAGAAAATTAACAAGAACATTATCCTCTGTAGGTTCCCCCATATCTAGGGCTTTATCAACTATTACAATTGGTAATGTCTCATCCAAGTCGCTATCAATCCAAACTGGGTCCTCTGTTTCCAATAAAGGTTGTGATGGCGGGTATAGAGTCAATTGCTTCTTGTGCTTGCCATTAGAAATAACCATGTCCCCTGATTGAAAATTAATATAGGCATCCACAGTTCCTAACCAAGGTCATCCCAAAATTAGGGGGTATCCCCCCAGCTTAATTTTTGGCTATAAAATCACAAAGTTAGTCAGATATTCCCATGAATGAATAGAAAGAATTACATCCTCAATTACTCCTTCAGGCTTAACCAAAGATCTATCAGCTATTTGAAGAACTGTAGGAGTAGGCCTAAGTCCTTCTAATGACAATTTTTCCTTTGTTTCATTTGTCATTACATTAATTGCAGCACCCAAATCCACAAGAGTATTAGGAATACTTACTTTACCAATTGTTACCTTAATGACCGGACTTCCTAGATCAAAATATTTTGGAATGGTTAAATTTTCGAGCATAAGATCTACCAATTGTTCGATGACCTGAACAGTCTTTGGATCTTGCTTCTTTTTCTGCTTTCGAGTACAAAGTTTGCGAATTTTTTTTGTGTAAACGAGAATGTCCTTGATAGCCTACAATAAAGGAATTTTGATATTAACATTACGTAATTTGTTAACCAAATCAAACTCAGATTGAGAATCCTCCATTGGTATCGGTTCAAATTGAAACCTTTTAGGAAAAGGTGGTTCCTTAATTGGTTCTAGTTCTGATTCTTCATTGATTTTTGTAATAGTGGGCCCCAAAAGAGCCTTCCTTGACCTCAACTGGACTCTATCTATCTCTAATGTGTTTATGGGATAAGTGGAGTATCCTATTAGCTCATTGTTATACACTGGCTGAGCAGCCTTATTATTGGGGTTAGGATTTGGTTGGGTTGGCATAGATGTAGGTCTCGGTGGTTGTGGTGGATGATTTGTTGGATTTATAGGTTGAGCAGTCGAAGATGGCAACCCTGGAAGAAGTTGTTGTGACTGAAGGTAAGGGTTAACCATAGAAGGTGGTGAAAATGGGAATGGTTGTTGATATGTTGATGGTTGTGGCCGTTGTGGCCTCCATGCCTATTGCCATGGCTGTGAAGTATACAGATATTATGGCATCCACTGAGGGTATGGGGGTTGTTGCCATCCCCCATTCCATCTGGGTCGGTAGGAATTGGATTGACTAGGTCCTGAAACAAGATAATCATTCATCACACTAGGATGCATAGCCCATGGTGGAAAAGATCGCCTAGGGGCCATGTAATAGACAGGTTCCTCAGAACATTCTGTTTCGGGCATTCTTGTAGGGAAAGGTTTTAATGTGGAGGTCTTACTAGCCTCTTCTAAGGATGAAATGTTTGTCCTATTGTATGGGAAATCCTCACTACCATGCTTTTTATGACATATTGGACAAAACACAACTAAAGCCTTCTCAGCTTCTTCTTGCTTCCTATGGGTGTAAAGAGTATCTATCTGTTTCGCCATATGATTTAGCAAATATGTTTTAAGGTCTTGAAGTAAATTGCCTATTTCCCTTTTCGTGATACCTGTCATATTATTTGTGGTATAAGATTTACTTGGATAACTCCTCCCTTAATGTCGTGACCTCAAATAGTTCCTACAAATATCACAAATATCAATAAATTCCAATTTAGAAATATTTCATTTTCCTATTAAATTCAATGTTTCCATAACATCATCTCTTATGCCTCTAAGAAATAACATTTTAATAGTATCATCATTTTGTTCCTCATGGAGAGAGCATTGAAGACTAAACATAAAATGTTCAAGGTAGTGTTCTATGGACTCCTCCTCTTTTTGAGTCATGCGGAAAATCTCATCCCAAACCTCCTTTGTTTTGCAATATTCTTGATATTTGTTCAAGAATAGTTCCTTCATAACTGCCCATGTTTTGATATTCCGAAGGTTCATAAACCATCGCAAAGCAGAATCCTTCAATGTAGCTAGAAATAGTTTGAGTTTCTGTGCGTCATTTTGATAGTCATAACTGTGACACAACACATCAAATTCAAATAAAAACATATCAAGATCTTCTATTGAAAGACCACGAAAAATAGGTAAAGCAGAATGAGGAATATTCTTCATGGGGGCATCTCTCTCGGGATCTGTAATTGGAAACTCAAAAGTAACTGGATTGTTGTTGGCCAATGCCCTGTTACAATTTTTGTTGTTGTTTTTGTTGTTGACATTATTGTTGTTTTCGGGATCCATAACTTGAAATTCCCAAGGAGTAAAATAGGTTTTAAAGGCCTCGTGTCCTTCCTTAGCAAATGGACCAACTTCTTCTCTGCAAGACCCTTTGAGAATTTGTTCAACCTTTTTGCGTAATATTTCAGAAGAGCTTGGTTGGGTATTTTTAGGTGTTTGAACAATAGTGGTCTCAATAGCACACCTCTCTAAATTGGGTTCAGGTAATTCTAAGAAAGGTAGTTTAAAATTTTCTTCCTCTTGAGTTGAGCTACCCTTCTTAACAAATGCTTTTAACTTATCTTGTAATTCTTCAGGTTGCGGCTTCTCAATGGATGGTGTTGACTTATTTTTGGATTTTTCAGGTTGTGAACTACTTCCCTTCTCTTTCCTAATGAATCTTCCCTTATTATCTCTATTATGATTCATACACCTAAATGACCTATAGCAAAGCAAACTAAGGATAATTACCCAAAAAATTATGTGGATCTTCTCTTTAACACAATGTTCCTAACTTAGTTTACTAAAAATGTAGGTCTTCAATACCGTTCCTCGACAATGGTGCCAAAATGATTGGACTAAACTGTGGGTTTTAATTCACTTTTTGGAGCAGGATTGATTTAAGCTCTTGGAAATGGTTTCTCTAGTTTATCCTAAAGTGTCAATCCGAGAACGTAGGCTTTTGAACTGTGTTGTGGCAATATGCTGAAGAGATACAATTTAGAAACCAAGGGTTGATGAATGCAAACTAATGTAACCTGTGTTTAAACAAAATTCCAACTGGCAGACTTCCTATCACAAATGTGACAGGAACCCATAAAGAGATAATTCTGCAACAAAAACAGATTACTAACATAAAAAAGAATAAAGAGTATGATAAAAACATAATCAAGGATGTTGATTGTAAAATAGATTATCTCACTCTTCCATGTTTAGCTTTTTATGATTTTGTCCTATAGTACCAAACTGTTTTCACATTGGCAATAATTAATTCGATGAAACATACATACCAACAGATATTGAATGAATTAGTAAGGATCCAGACAATAGAATTAATACAAAATGAATTACACATATGCAATAAACAAATCAATTCAGAAATGGTAACCAATCATTTAATCACAAAAATCAAATAACTGTAAAACACACATTACCATGCATATAAATCTAATCGCTGAAATCATCAACAACCGAGGAAGTGGACCCTGCCTTCGCTGATTATTGAATGATGGAAGTCACAAACACAAATCTACTCCATGCAAATTCTCATTTAATAAAATGACAGATATAGAAGAAAATGTCGATCTTTTTCTATTACACGGGTTTGATTTCTTAAATATATCTCCCTCATGTTTCCATCATGCATACATATATTGTTTGATTATACTATAAACATCAAATAATTTTGTTTTTTCGTTCGGCCTTTTGGCCACTCACAAACAAGAGTCTTTAGATCGATAAAAGGCCGCAAGCCAATTTTAGCATAACACCAAAACAACTTTTACTAAAATAAAAATTCTCAACAACATTTTTCCGATTTCACTTCATTAGCTTCTTGAGGTCCTCGCGTTTGTAACAGCCTTCAACTTCCTTTCAAACTATCTCCTACCATTTGGACATAAAAAAATCAGATTTTATCATGATTTTCAGTAATTTATTAATCCCAACTTCTTTCCTTATTTTATTAAATATTAAGGTTCCTTCAACAAATGGTGACAGGATTAGGGACAAGGACACAAGAAAAAAAGAAATTATAAGGTGAAAATAGTGGACTTATTCTATACTCATCACAAGGGCTAGGTGGAATGCAAGGACTAGGTGAAATGCATAGTCTAGATGGAATGCAAGGACTAGGTGAAATGAAAAGTCTAGATGAAATGCAAGGACTAGGTGGAATGGAAGGATTGAAAGATCAAAACTGAAGGATGATGACCCCAAGAAATCTAAGTGATAGGTTTGTGTTGTTGGACCCTTTGAGGTGTGCAAAGTTTGAGATGTTGCAAGTTACTAGGTGTGATGTTTTTTTTTAGGTCTATTTTTTAACACACATGCAAGACATAGCAAACAAAGTGTTTGAGTTTAACAATACAAGCACAAATCCTAAGGTTGGCAAGGACTATATTTGCTAGATTCCATGTGGGTTTCCCCAACTGCACTTATTCTTAGCGGATGAATCCAAAAGCTTGGATGCACGGGTTCCCCCTTACATTGCACTCACTTCTCAGGCCAACCAAGCTTCCAACCCCCATAAATCTCCCATGGCGGGTTGATCACCTCTACTAAGAACTGCAAGAATATGGATGCCTTCACAACGACCGTTGTTGCGCTAGCAAATAGATGAGATTTTGGCAACTACACAAAGGTTTTTATTTCGGGACCCTCGTTCGAGTGGCCATACATGGGGCACAATATTAATCTCCATTTATGAGGCACTCCAGCCTGAAAAGGTTACGCTCAATAGGGTTTTGGGGAGTACTACTTGGTCCGTATGACACATCCGCACTCGTAATCCTAGGCTTTCCCTTAGGATTCACATTTATTTACCAATCGGGGGTAGCTTGGCCAAAAAGCTTTGTTGTCAATCTGAGTCGCCTTGGGGTGAGTACTTTTTCCCACCAAGGCAGGCCCAAGTTCTAGAGTCAATAACCATTTCTCTTGCACCCAGGATCGCATAAGTGCGCAAGGGGAGAGGATACTTCGATTATTGAATCGGGGTGACACATAAAATAGATGGGTCTAACTTTCTGATCACCTAGTTTGCACAAGGTGAGAGCATAATCACCTACCACCTTCAAGCGCAACAAACAGTGTTCATTGAACCCCTAGTTAAGCCTATGTGAGAAAAGACAATTGTTCATTTTTAATGCACCAATTGAAGTTTTTTCTAATCTAAAAGACAATTGGTTTCAAAATCATGTCTTCAACGAACGTCCTGCATCACAATCTCATTAGTAGTTTCATGCCTCCTTTTTTCGACAAGTGTATGTTTTGATTTTCAATTCTCTACCAAACGAACCTGCAAGAGAACCCAAATTAATAAAATTAGTCCCTCAATTAAACAAAACTAAAATAAAAGAAAATTAGCATTTACCCTAGAATCTAGTTTAAAACAAAATAAACTCTAAATAATTGAATCTAAATTCTAAGTTAAATCTAAATTTAAAAAATCAAGATCTAGATTAAAAGACTAAATCTACATTAGAGATTAGATCTAAATTAAAATTAAAAGCTAAATCTAATTTAAACTAAAAGATAAATTAAGAGAAAATTTAAATTAAAAATTAAAAGCTAAAGTGAAGGTTAAAATCTAAATTAAAATTAAAATTAATTCTAAGTTAAAATCTAAATTAAATATACATCAAATCTAAATTAAAGTTAATTAAAATCGAAATTAAATCTAATTTAAAATCTAAAAAGCTAAATTAAATCTAAATTAGAATCTAACCTAAACTAAATTAAATTAATCCTATGTTCTAAATTACAAATTAAATCTTTTAAAAAATGCCAAATCTAGTTAGAAAGCTAAATCTAATTTAAGAAAAAAAAATTAAAAACTCAAAGTCAAAAACTAAAATCTACGCTTAAAACTAAATCTAATTTTAAAGTTAAAAATCTAATTCTCATAAAGCTATTTCTAATTTAAAAGATAATTGATCTAGAATTAGAAATTAATCTAAAATCAAAGACTAATCTACAAATAAAAACCAATTTAAAATAAGAAACTAATTAGAATTAATCTAAACTTTAAACTACAAGATTAAATCTAATTTAAAAATAAAACTAAAACTAACATTAAAATTAAAAATAAATCTAAGATTAAAATAAAACTAAAACTAAGTTAAAATAAAACTAAATCTAAGACTAAACTAAAATAAAACTAAGATTAAAAATAAAACTAAAACTAAGATTAAAATAAAACTAAATCTAAGATTAAAATAAAACTGAAACTAAGTTTAAAATCATGAGTTATTATGCTCTACCATGCGTCATGTCGTGGTAGTTTCAGAATTTGAAAACAAAAAATAGCAAACTGGAGTATTTATGGCGACAACTGAAATGGGAAGCATTCATGCATCTTGACTTGCATCATATCAGAAGATTAAAACACATTCTGCTAGAAGCATAAAGAAATTAGGAAGATAAACTATTTCAATTTATAACAGACCATAGAAAATGGTATTTAAAGTTGCTCCTGCAAAAGAAATCAGATCCAAATTTGAGGAAAACAAATCATTTTATTCCCTTACAAATATTCAAAAATTAGCACAAGACAATGAAAATATGTGTTTGAAATTGGAAAAAAAACACCGTGCCAAAGAACTCTGCAAAGGCATTCAAAAATCTGCAATCATGAAAAGAGACCAGTGGGTATGGTGATCACGTTTTTTGATTCAAAGCTATTTTTTTAGAGCTTTTACTTGTTGTAAATGAATTCTTTCACCCCAAAAACAATGCTTGGGCATTCTTCATGACTAGAGGGCAATTTTAGAGATGTTTTGGGCATTTCAAACTACCCAGTAGTGAGAAAAACGTGACAGCAAAAAGAAAAACATGATTTCATTTGTTTCTCATGCTTCTCCAACAAATTTGATACTGCTAATATGGTTTCAAAAAACCCAACAACAACAAAAAATGAGACAACAATAAAAGGAAGAAACAAAGAAATGATTGCTCGTTCACGTTGGGTTCACCATTTTGTAGGCTCTAAAAAATGAATGATTCTATGGAGGAGAACCATTATTTCTGGACCTCAACAATCAAGCAGTTTCAGATTTAAAAGCAAACAAACCAGAATCTTAAACTATTCTAAGCTAAGAAACTAAACAAAATGCTTTTAATTAAAACTAATCTCCATTGCTTCCCTATCACCAAAGTCTTGTTATACACTTTTGCTCTCAGATTTTTGCAAGCATAGGTGCATCAAGAGGTTGTTAGTGAATGGATTAAGCAAAGTTGTGAAAATACGTGTATGTGCAAGATTCGTGTAGCGGTCAAAATGAGAAGAGAGTCCTATTTAAATAGGAGTTCCTTGAGGATGGAGAGGGTTTGAAGAGGGAATGTGGGATAAAAGACTTGCAAAGAGGGAAATTTAAATATCCCACATTATGTAATTTAAACAAAATGCATGCATGGTGAAGGGTTTATGAATAATAGGATGATTAAATAAAATGATTAAATGGATTTTAAATGTACATTACGAAATACAAAGATGGATTGGATTTATGATAAAAATGATATTATGATAATGGATTTATTTTCAAAATAGTTTTATGATAAAGATGATATTATGATAATGGATTTATTATGAAAATGGTTTTATGATAAAAAAATGATATTATAAAAATGATAAAGATGATATTATTTAATATGACATTAAATGATTAAATGGGTTTTTAAATGAAGATTTATTATGATATTAACGATAATGAATAATTATGCTTTATTGTGAATGATAATGCAAATGGACATGAACGAGAATGAGATGGCTTAATGACTTGATGAAATGCATGAATAGAAGAAAGTATTGAATGAATTGATTATTTAATCAATAGACAAAAATTGTGACGATTATGAGGACGAATTTGAGTGTCTACAATTATATTCTTCAAAGTGTCATGGCTACTCCCATGTCTGCTCTAGCATGCACCGCTGCATCGACTCTCGAATCTCCTACTTGGGCTTTTGATTTAGAGAGGGGTTCAACTTCTATTCTGCATTCACCGCCTATGGAGGCTTTGATGTTTGGTGTCTCAACCCCTTTTGTGTGTGTTCCTCCTATTGAGGCCTCTCTAGGTCACGCCCCCTTACAGTTTCGACCCCTTCTGCCCCTCCTCTCGTGCTTTGCCACTTTTGTGGGGGTTCTCAATTACTCTTTGGCAGTCAAATTTGGTCCTTCTCACCCTCCATGAGTGTTTAGCTCTCTCCCATGCACCAAACCTTCCCCAATGGTGGTTTGTGGGGTAGATGTTGTCAAGAATGAGGGTTTGTACCAATGTTGAGGTTTGGTGTGTCGATTTTCCAACCTCTGGCCCTCTCTTCTTGACCTGCACAAATGGGTTTTGGATTCTTGGAGGCCCCTAGTGGCTGGTAAGATTGAGCTCTTCCCTTGTGCTAAAGGTTTTGTCATTGCTTTCTTTGCTTCTTTTGAGGACCATTGTTTGGTATGGGGTTGGCTTTGGGCTTGGGGTGAGCACTCTCTCTCACTCAAACCTTGAACATACTCCTTCAATCTCCTTATCGAACCACTCAATATGTGTCTGGTGTGGGTTAGACTCTCGAATCTCCCCCTCCAATTTTGGGAGGAGCCTTGTTATGAGGCCATTGGAAACTCTATTGGTCGCTTTTTGAAGGTTGATGTTTCCACTTCATTTATGGGGCATTCGACCTTTGCTCATATTCAGGTGGATATTGATATCTCTTTGCCTCTTCACAAGGATGTCATTCTATTGGCTGGGGGTCAGCCCTAGTCTCAACCGCTCTATTATGAGGGCCTTTCTTGTAGGTGTTTTCGTTGTTTCGCTACTAGTCACCTGGATTTGGCTTTCTCTCTCCTGCATCAAAAAGGTGTGGCTACTTGGTGGAAGAATGCTAATGATGATCTCTTGACTATTCTAGCTTCTGACTCTTCTAAGGATGTCTCCTCCCAAGCATCTGATGAGCATCCTACTCCTGGCGCGAATTTGGCTTGTCCTAAGGACCCTACTAGTGTTTCTTCTCCTCTGAGTGTATCTCCTACTCCTTTGACTGCTTCCACTCTGCTCCAGGGTTCTATTATGGATGGTGATTGTTGTTCACCTTATTGTCCTCCTGTTCCCCTTTCATGTGTTTTTGGTCATCCCATGGGGGTGTATCTTGTCCCCCCTTGCAGTGGGTATCTAGATGATAGTATCGCTTGGATTGTCATTCGTAGAAGGCATAAAGGTCCCTCTTCTACCTCTTCCATTTCTCATTCTCGAGACTTTTTGGATAAGTCTATTGTATAGGGTTGAGACCCTTGTTTCTTGTTTCTTTCTGGTTCTTTGCTTCGGTCAAAAGTATTGTTGGTCATTGTTTGGTTCTTTTAAGTCTCACTTTTGGTGAGATTTGTCTTGCTTTCCTCGATGGTTGTTTTGTATCGGGTTTGGGCCCTTATTTCTTAATCTTAATCAAAAAAAATGAGTTATTATGCTCTTCATCTTGGGAGTTGTTCTCTCCTAACATCTCTAATATTTCTCTTGCAAAATATAATCCCTAATGATTTCCTCCATCCTATTGTTGGCTTCTCTATCATCTTCTTTATAGGATACTAAATTATTTATTTCTTCCCTTCTTTGCATTCCATCATACCTACTCACTTCAATATTCCACAAGTCTATGCTAAGATGTATTGTGCTCCTTCTAGAATTTGGTGTCATCTATGAGCCTCATACCCTTCATTTATTGTAACTCTAGGATGAAACTAATCACAATTTTCATTAGGAGGTAGTCCCTGCATTAGATATATACTCTCTGAATGAGTCCCTATGACCCTAAGCCTTTCCCTTCCCACCACCTTTATGGTGTTCCTAAAGACTAGGTCCAAGTCCTATGGGTTCATTGTTTCTTCATATTCCTTTAATTGCTCCATTACCTTTTTCCTTGTTATTCTAATTTGGGCTATTGACCACTTAGGTTCTTCTATATTATTGAGTTCCATGTCATTAGACGAATTATCTTAATCAATTTTCATCTAGAGATTTTAGCCACAACCCTCTTGTCATGCTCTGCTAATGCTCTCTACACCTTCTTAGTTCTCCATTGGTACCTTTCTTCTCTCTCAGTAAGGATCATCTTCTTGCTCTCCACATAACCCATCTCAATCTGAAGAATGATCTCTCTAATTTTACCGTTATCACCCTTTTCCATTATTGCTTTAGTTTAATCATCATTAATCTCATTTTATGAATCCTCAAAAGATAGAAAAAATTTGATTCTACAATCACATCTCTTCAAGATATGTCTCCATTCCATAGTGACCCCCTTGATGCCTAATACCCCTAAGGATTACTACCTAGTGTATGCTACCACACATTTTCACTATTGACATATATACCATCAATAATCAACTTCATTGATCTATTCCTTACTATAAATTCTATTCCTCAATTTTGTAGTTCTATCTTATGCATCAACAACCAAGGGCCCAACAATAGAACTAGATGTTGACATAAAATATAGACCTAAGGTCTAGATTATGTGTCCTTTTTGTTACCCCAATGTGATACAATAAGAAATACAACTAAAATAAGTGTGAAATATTACACATACTTGAACAAAGAAATATACTCATACACTCACATAACACTATGTGAGATATGACCATGATCCATATCTTATTCATTTCAGATAAGTCTTACATGTTCATTGTCTATGCATACTATAAGCATAGATATACACATCACATATGTTTGGGTGCTTATACAGGCAATCTTCTCTCTCTTTATCATATCATCTTCTATTCTTATCCTATTCTATTATATATGTGGTATATGATATTGCTATTGTAGTAGGCCAAGGTGTAGGAATGTGAACCAAGGCTTGACCCTATACAAATATGACCATTAGGAGGTACCACAAAGTGTATGGGAATACCACAACTATATTTTTTGATTCCTATGATGACCTAGAGTTCATCCTTGGGAGCTTGAACTCGATGAATGCAAACTTAGGCACCCCTATGATTTTTCAATATCGACTTCCATTAGTTTGGATTTTTTAATTTTTAACCTAACAAAGGTAGATTTAGCCATGATTTTTTGTTTTCAACTAAATCCATCAAAGTCCTAGGTCAACTTCATTCCTACCGAAATTTCTAATCTAGTAGTACATTGCTTTAGTTGACCTTTAGTTCAAGATCTCATTTGTGTGATTGATGCATGTGGAAATGAGACCAACATATACGTAAAATTGTACATAATAGACATAGAATTCTCTCATATCTATCAAAAATTGTATAATGGTAAGCCAATTATGAATGTATACATGCAATATGGAGTCCAATACCACCTCAAACACTTGTGTACTACACAAAGAAAAGTGGAAGAAATTCATATTACACACTCACTTTAGCAAGGTTGTAGGACCCTTTGGAGTTGATAAGACCCTCACAATATTATAGAAGTATTTCTATTGGTCATAACTTCGATCATGTTTGCATGTACATTCATGCACAACATGTGAGCCATAGCCAAACTAGTCAAGTAACGAGGTATGCACATATCTTTTCCAATATTGACAAAGCCTTGGACATGTGTTTCTATGGACTTTTTATTTGGATATCCCACCATCAAAAGGGTTAATTATTGTGTATAAATATTGGTAGATAGATTCTCTAAGAAGGTGATATGCATACCTTGTAAGAAGTCAATTTTATCTCTAGAAATAACTCAATTGTACTTTCAAACTATACAAATTCATTTTTAGTTACCATCCACTATCATCTTTAATTGAGACATAAGATTTCTTAGTCATTTACAGAGAGGACTTTGATCATTAATGGACACAAGATTGTACAAATCTACTTTCATATATAGATTGACGGATACAAAAAATAGTCAACAAGTTGATAGTTCATCTTCTTTGGATGTACAACTCCAAGAAGTGACACACATGGGATGTGAGTCTTCTTTTCATTCAACACAACTACAACAAAGCTCTCCTAGTAGCTTAGTAATGCACAACCCTTTTTGGTTTTCTCAGATTACTGGCCATTGGTGCCCATTAACATAGGCAACCCTGTGGCATCAACCTCAACAAAAATGTTCTTCAACTCAAAATGAATTTATAGAGATATCAAATTCATTGAGCATATTCAACAAATATAGCAACAAGCACAAACCATCCTTTAGGGAAAAATACCAAGTATGAGAAATTCCATGACAAGCACCATACATGTTTCAAGTTGATGATTGAGTTTGGTTGCATCTATAGAAGGAATGACTCGTGAGACCTTACCATAAGCTTCATTCACTTGGGTGTAGTATCTACACCATCATCAAGCATGTAGGAGATAATGAATTTGAAACCAATCTCCCCCCCTTTCCTTGTTCTTTATCTTATTTTTAATGAACAAGTCTTGTGGTCCATTACCATCTACCTTTGTTGGACACACCTAGCACTACAAAGACTCTACATTTGGCTAAAGTTATTCTTGATTGCATCATACCAATAGAAACTAATTCAATTGATGCTTTTGTTAAACACAAACATCATCAAGAAATCCTTCTCTTCCAAGTTGTGAAGGTAGGTCAAGTTCCTTCCAAACAATAGTTAGAACTGTATGTTAAAGTGTAAGTTGAGGAAAACTCTCCACATTATTTTATAGTTGCACTCAATGGGGTCCATTACTTGTCAAGGAGGATCTAAGGTATTTAGGGGCACATAACTCCATCAATGCCAACACTTAGCTTTTGTGGCTTTATTTTTTATTAGTAGCTTTGTCATCACTTACAAAACATGTGGTGGTAATGCAACCGTTGAATTTCTCTCCAACCTTGATGTCTATGTTAGTAGTTCAGGTTTGATGGTTTTTCAAATTTTTTCTTGGATTTGATTGTAGTTGTACAATACATATAGCTTTCTTTGTAAGTGATTTCACTATCATTTCATTTTGAATCCATTTGTTGTTTTGGCACAAAACTAGTTTATACATATGTCTTTCAATTTATTTTTTTGTCCAAACAAGATAGAATAACTCTTCCAATTCATTGCAAAATATTACAAATAATCATGAATCTTCTACTAATTATAATTTACTTGGTTTGTTTAGTCTCACCCAAAGCATTGCTAGATGGTAATTGTTCTAACCTATTTTCACTTGGCAAATTCCAACCTTTTCTCAATTTTGTTAACGAGGATTAAGAAACATGCAGACATTTATGAAAATATAATTTACAAAGCTTACTTGTAAGTCGAAAATGGGAATATGTATAATAGTCTTCAATACTGATGGCATGGATGTCATGTCAGCTCTTTAGAATGTTTAATGGTGTTTAATTGTGCAACTGAAAATCTATAACCTATTTGTTCTCTTTTATTATCTATTCTTCATCTACTGCCCTCTTCCTGCCTCTCATCCCATCATTCGCATAATCCGTGATAATTTCTTCCATCCCAGAAATGTGTCTCCTCATCATGGAAACTTACAAAAAAAAGATTTGTACAGATAAATTGTTATGAAATTTAAGCCAGAATAATAATAATAACAACAACAATAAAATAACCACAGCAAATAAAATAGACAGCAAATTCAAAAGATGCAAAATACACAATGATTTACGTGGAAAACCTCCAATGTGGAGGAAAAAGCATGGAGCAAAGATCAATATCTTTTATTGCAGCAGAAAAACTTTTACATCATAAGTTTCAATTCAAAAAAAAAAAATTCATCTCAACATCTCAAAAAAAAGAGATTAACTTGACATATTTATAAAAGCAAAGAAACTTTTGAATGAGAAGTTTCTAAATAGTACTAGAAACTTCTATTCAAACTAGATGTTTCTTAATTGAAAGCATCTATTCGTAATAGAAGTTTCATTTGAGTACTTTTAGACCTGTTCTTGGCATTTATTTGTCATTTTATGTTTTCTACTTTCACCGAGTTCAGGTTGTGAGTTGATTCTACCATGTCTAGCACGCGAGTGATCCAGGTCGTCTACAAAGCCGGTTTAGAGACGATTTGACCTCACATCTACAAACTTAATCACCGGGTCTATCTGCCAAAACCAGTAGGGCTTCTCTAAAACCTTTCTCCATCATTTCAAGATTGAATTTTGTAAAAGGAATAGATTTTTGGTTTACGTTGGTTTCCAAATGTTTCGTATCCCTTAATTAAATTACGCATCCAAATGTAAATGGAGATTGTTTCAACCTTGCAGGTGTCTATTTTTTACCCTAAAGCACTGCTGGCTCCATACGAGGGTTTCAAGGCGTATGATGCACCCTAAACTGAGTCGTATTTCTACTAAAGTTTGTGATTTCAAAACCTTACAGTAATTCATTATTTTAAAACATTAATAGGGTCGATTGGGTGAAAGATCGTTACAGACCGGGATATCTTATTTATAAAGCTTCACAATAGGCAAAGTTATCGCATTTCTTTTCTTTGTGCAGATCTGCTCTGAGCAAGGATATATCCTTTTGAAACCCGAACATTTGCAAATTTCATTTAAACATACATAGTATACACTCCTGGCAGAAACTCATTACCCTTTGGAATCTATCCCGAGGAGGGCTATTTTCCCACTAGCAGTTTCCCCGTAAAGGTGATCATTTTAAGACATGGAAATTCATGTTCACTGCTTCCTTCCGGCAAACATCCAAATAGCTCCTAATTTCCCACAAAACTTGATAAAAATTCATAACAATGTGGAACTTTCACCTACATGGGGAAACATCCTGAAGACTCGCAATTGTCCACATACCGCTAAACATGAAACACCCCCATCGACAACCTATTAGAGAAAATTCTTGATTGATCAAGTTTAAATTGCATATGACTAGAATGATGAATATCTTTTGCCTACGCAAGTTATTGCTTTTATTGCATTAAAATTGTTTATAATATTAATGTCTTATTATGCATGGAAATTCCACATTAATATCTAAAGCATGATAGATATTATATAGATCGTCTGTTAGGTTTCTTCATGCGGGGTGTAAATGTATAGGTTCAACATAATGAAGTACGAGTTCAAGGGAGTCGTCTTGGAATCCAAGATCACTTTAAGGTGAAATTTTGTAGCTAATAAGGATTTGGGACATGTGGATTTGGAGGATTTCAGAAAAATAATGTTTAGATCAAACCTTTTTTGGCTAGCTCAAAAGCTAGTAAGCAATGGTATTGTACAAGTTGTTAGATTCCCAACTTCAACCCAATGTCCAAAACTTATTATGGAGTGTAAGTAACATTATCTTCTTGAGTCAAAAAGAATTGTAGCACTTGATGGGAGAATAATTATTGATCTCTCTTTTGAGGCAATTACAAAAGCATTTCGATATTCCCTACTATCCAATAATGACTGACATGACTAAGGATTATGGTCAAGTAGATTATGATCAAGGGCCTGAGAAATGCAGAAGGGTCATCAATGACAATTGGATGAAGAAGCCAAGGGTTGCACTAGCCAAGTTGCCCACGAATTTATAAAGGAGTGATTTTATCACAAAAATCAATGATTTGATGAATTTTTTAAGTAGAGTGATGGGCATGCCATCCACTTCTTGTTTTGAGGGAGGGATGTTCAATTTTATTGAAGAGATCATAAATGGGCAAAAAATTATATATTGGGAAAAACTTATAAGTGATAACATCCATCATTAGTTTTTAGCCATGGGAGAAATGAGGATTTTCTATGACTTAATATGTAGTTTATATTTTAGCAAGAAACTTTTGTTAGCTTGGGTTGACAAGCATTGGGAATATTGGTAATGGTTTTGGTTAGGTGAAAGTATGTGAATGTTATCCACAACTACAACTGTAGAACTATGTATCCCATTACAAAAGGGTAAATGATGCATTTACCATGCATATCACAAGGATGCTACAAGGGGACCTGAGCAAGAGACTATCAAATCAGGCTATGGAGCTAATCAAGAGATTTGTATATTGGTTCATCCAATTTCCTAAATTTACATATTTGAGGATAAAAGGTTTCATTGGAGTACTTTATAAACTTCATAAATATCTAACTGACAAGATGGTGTTGTTGGAATTAACAAGGCAGATTTGCCACTCTCATAAGCTTTTGAAATAATTATCTAGGGTGATTGTTCCATTTCCCCTCATTGTCAAAAAAGGATTGTTTGGTTTTGATTGTGTGATAGTTTTTTGCATCAACATTTCGGATCACACTTTGTGATCCATCATTAGGATGAAAAACGAGAGCATAAGGAAAGGAATGTTAAGTTGCAGACCAAGAAGTGCATAAAAAAATAAGAGAAAGGATGGAGGGAGAAGGGGTTGCACACCACCCAAGGTACAAGAGGGCCATGACTTGACTAGAGAGAGAAAAAAGGAAATTGAGAAGAGAAACAAAAGGATAAAAAGAACTGAAAAATAAAAGAATAAAAATAAATTAAATATTAATCTAAAAAACATTAAGGAAAATTAAACTAATCTAAACCAAGAAGAAGGAAAAAGTCTGAAATGCAAAAAAGCAACAAGCTAAAACCTTAGAAATAGGACAAGATAATTTAAAATGATGAAAAAAGAGAGCATAAGGAAAAGAATGATAAGTTGCAGACCAAGAAGTGCATAAAAGGTAAGAGAAAGGAAGAAGGGAGAAGGGGTTGCATGCCACCCAAGGTACAAGAAGGCCATGACTTGACTGGAGAGAGAAAAAAGGAAATTGAGAAGAGAAAAAAAAGATTAAAAGAATTGAAAAATAAAAGAATAAAAATAAATTAAATACTAATCTAAAAAACATTAAGGAAAATTAAACCGATCTAAATCAAGAAGAAGGAAAAAGTCTGAAAGCAAACAAGCAACAACAAGACAAAACCTTAGGAAAATGATTGTTTGCTTGTCCCATCTCACATGTTGTAGAGGGATCAAATTTTGAGATACAAGTGTGCCATCTCCTTTCCTATCACGCATGGTCACATTTTGATCCATACCATAAATTGGAAAAACACATAGGTAAACAATATTGTCATGAGGGGAAGTTGGAAGATTTTTGGTTCAATTGTCATGATGAGCATGCGGTCAACAAGAAGGATTGCTCTAGGTTCCCACTTGATTCCATCAAATAATTTAAAATTGTTGTTGTGCTAGATAATTTGGTGGATGATGGAGAGTTGGTTCAAGAGGAAGAATACAAGGAATTATTTAGCCAGCCAATCCCTTCTTCTAATTGGGCAAAGGAGGAAGTTAGTTCCTTTGATGAAGTAATGAAGGATATTATCAAATATAGTAAAATATGGGTGGATTTATAGGTAGCCAATTTGATTGCCCAAAATGTCACAATGAAAAAATTCTATAGCCCAAGAGGAAAGTTGAGCCTATAGGTGAAGGGGGGTCTTTCGATGAAGAAGGAAATTCTAGTCCTAGAGGTAAAGGAGTAGAGGTTGATAGCAAAGAAATTGATGAAGAAATAAAAGCATCTCCCAAGGATAAAGGAAAAGGGAAAGATAAGAAAATAAAAGGGAGTTGGAAACAAATCATTGCTGCCCAAACTAAGGTATACAAGAGAAAAGGTGACCTAAATGAAGAATCTAAATATCAATCTACTAAGAGGACTAAGAGGAGAAAGAAATGCATGTCTATTCAAGATCCTCTCATTTTTTCTTTTAACATTTCTATTGTCATCCCACCACTTTTAACCTCCTCCATTTCACCTCAGATCCCTTCCACCTCTACCTCTTCTATTGTATTAGAATTTGCCTCCACTCCAATCTCTACATCATCTAGCTCAAAGATTATTACCTATGCCATTTCTCTCAGCATCATAATTTCTTCATCATTACTAGCCACTCATCTTGTTGACTCCCTTATACTTCATTACTATCCCAATCTTTCTCCCAACAGTCAATGTCAATCACCATTCCCATTGCTATCTCCACCATGTCTACTATTTCCTCAACAATGTCATGCATATCCACCGTTTCTTCTACCCCCATTGTCATACCTTGCTCTTTCATTTCTCAGCTTACTCAGGACTTTCCTCAAGAGATTACAACTACAATACATTTTGAAGTAAATGTAAAGCAATGGTGTCTTAGGAAGGTATTTTTTTTAATAACTCGAGCCACCTTGTGCAAGTTTAGAGCCTCCACCTTTGGAGGGCATTGGAAAAATATACAAGGAGATCGAAGTAGAGGGATTTGTCAAGGAAAATATTGAAAGCATTCCTATTGTACAAGAGAATCTCTCTACTAAGGTGATTGATCATAATGTAAATTCTATTGAGCAACTCGATGATGCACCGAATGATCAATCTACAATTTTTATTAAGGAATTGCAACAAGAAGAAACTAAGGAAATCCCATTTGTTGAGCAGATGTCAATACATGAGTCATGCATCTCCACACTTAGTAGAGAATCATACCCTAAGGATCATTCCACAAATAGGGATAAAGATGTTGATTAGCAAGAAATTCCTAATTCTCGTCCACTTGAACAACAAATAATGAATAATAATGATTCTATAACTCCGCAATGGCTACAAGCAAGGCTAAAATAAAATTAGCCTATAATTGAAGCTCTTATATTGGATTTGGTATGTTTTCTCAATAAGATTGAGGGGCCAAAAGCTAAAAGGAAAGCTAAAGTACAATCTTATATCTCTAGAGACATTATAGGTTTTGGAGTTGTACAAATTACAACTCCAGTAGTAGAGAAAGATAATAAGGAGATGAGGCATGAGGATTTTGAAATCTCCACTAACAATATAGGTCTTAACACCAAAATGTAGGAAATCAAAGAATTCCAAGGTTCTATGAGTACCATTGTCTAGAGAATGCATATAGATGAGTTGACAAAGACACAATTGAAGGAACAAGCGACTAATCTTTAATCCTATATTAAACATCTAGTGGGCCCTCTACAAAAGGATGATGTCACAGTAGATTCTCCAATGGTCTTATCTAAACAGGAGATAGACAAAATTGATAAAATGAAGTGCATGGCCCATGCAACATAGGCATGGTTAGATGATATATATGATCAAGTTTTTTTAAGCCATTGATGAAGCTATTCAAGCTTAGAAGAATTTTTCTTCTCTAAAAATGTACATAGATGACCTTTGGATGACTGTAGTGGAAATGAGAGATTTCACTCTCAAGTCTTCACTAAAGTAAAGATGTGCAAATTATCTCCAATTTTTTTTGGAAAGAAACTATTCTAAGGACAATTCAAAGGCACCTTATTACTAGATAGAAGCAATGAAATATAGAAGAGAAACAATTGATAAAGCTCAACAAGAAGTATCACATATGAAGTCCTTAAATTGCCGATATTTTTAATAATTGTTTTGATTTATTGAGTAGCCTAAAACTAAGCAACATGTTGACAAGAATGTTGAGTTAAATGTTGAATCATTCAAAGAATGATGGAATTTGTTGCTCTGAGCATGCCTACAAGAAATTCCTCTCTATCAAGCCAATATGTATGCAGTTTCCCAATTTTTAGCTAAAATTCTAGGCTTCCAGGGAGGCACTCATGCCAGGAAGATTTCCTTTAATGTTTTTAGGAAAAAATATGATACTTGATGCTATAAAGTGGATTGTACAAAAGGGCCTCTCCAAAAGATCTGAGTCTAGCACTCAACACCTACCTAGATTGCATAAAGAAAGAGAAGGTGAGTGATAAGATAATTATTGATGATGATGTTCCCAAATCTTGAGGATCATTTTACATCACGTGTTTGTATCAGATCAACCTAGGAAGCCTGCATTTGGAGCACCTTCCTAAAAAGACATGTTATTTTCATTTTATTTTCCAACTCATAAAAAGGATGTTTTGTCTTGCTTGACTTACCTGGAAAATTATACCAAATTCATCTTTTGATGTGCTAGCTATGTTCAAAACTATTTTATCTTCTCTGGGGAGTCAAAAGAAAGTGTTATTTGGTCTTTTTCCATAAAGACAAGTATGGAATCAAATTTAGTTGGAGATGGATAATGAATGTAATTAATGCTACTCCAAATATTGAATGCTCATAAAATTTGGACCATTGGTGATGATGTAGCATCATAAATTGTTGACCTTGACAATTTCACACTATGTTTGGCTCCCCCTTAAGTGCTTGGACCTAATTGTGCTTATTATTTGTACATTTCATTATCATTTTCAAAAAATTAAGATAAACTGTGAATTAAAATTATATTTATTTAACAACAATCTAAATTCAAAATAGGTTTGGTCTAGGGTGCCCTCGCCCTTGACCACCCTATTTTGGCCCAATTTTTAATATTTATTATCAAAATTAATATGTTTGCAAAATTAAACTCATTTGTCAGTTTCTCGAAATAATTATTGTGATAAATAAAGAAATGCATATAAATATGTCTTTTTCAGCATTTGAACATCTAGGAAAACTAGGCAATTTGAATTCCAATTTAAGCATCCTAAAAGATAGTCAAGACAATTCAAGAGCAAAATAAACATCATTTTACAACATTTTTCATCAATCAAGGTTCATGTTAGCAATGCATCATCATGTAAGATTGTTTTATGTTTATGTTCATTATTTTGTGAGTACTAACACTTGCAAGATCTTCAATCAAGTATCAATTTCTCCTTACATGAGATGTGTGACATGACTTTAGTCCATTGAGGAAAGCAGATTTGAGTAGTAAGTTGCAACACTTGTGATTTATCATTTGTTTTATCCATTTGCCTCTACCCAACCTAGGGTAAAAACTCTTTATCCAACATCATTATAGTTGTTGTGGAGGTGGAAACACCAAAACAAGGTTTGACTTAGCCAAGCCCCAATACAACACAACCCTTTCTCTCCTCTCTTTCTTGCAGGTGGCAAATCTGAAGTGAATTTGGAAAATATGGAAAACCTAATATCCATATCAAGCATTCAGGCACTTTTGTTCATCAAATAAAGGCAAGATCAATTATTCATCAACAAACAAAGTTCTGAAGTTGAGTCTGATAAGGAAGAACCTGTAGATTGTAACACACCTATACCTATTTAGAGATTCCTAAAATCCTAATTTCCAGTCTAAGGAACCCACACCCCTGACTAGTCAGTTTGAGCACAAATTTGAATGTCATGTTCCTCTATCTCTTCTCTTTGCATTTATGTTCTTAGTTTTTGTCAAATAGTCCCATGTTCAATTTCACATCAGTTTGTTGTAGTTGCATAGTTGACCTAGTTTTACATTTACAAAATCACACACATCACATTCATTCACTCTTAATCAACAACACCCCAAAGGGGATCAAAACCTTGATCAACCATTCTAGCTCTTCCTTGAGGATAGTAGCCAAGTGGTCTTTTATGATCATTTTTGTGTCCCCCTGATGTTGTAGGTTAAAGGTGTGATTTAGGCCCTAGATCCCTTTTTCTAGATCATATTTTGGTGAATCTGACATATCGTACATTTACAAGATTCCGATTTGCATGCCTATTGTTCTAAAATCTTAGATTGTGTGAAATTATCATTGCTCAAAAGTGTATTTCGTGTTATATATTGAAAAAGTAAAGATTTGCATCTCATGGGTGCTAGCAAGAAGTTGAGTCCACTTTTTGGACAAAAAGTGGAAGTGTTTTCCCCAATTTTTAGAGTTCGACACATTTGACCTTAAAATTTGAAGTACTTAGAGATGGAATCTTCAAAAAATTCACCGATCATAAATGGTAGTACTCGGAGTCTAGTTTCCAAATATGTAATTTATTTCAATACCCAGATTGTACAAATTGAGTTTCAATAGGCTTTTGTAAAAACCACTATTTAAAAGTTTTTTTTTACCATACCATGCACGTGTACGACATCCATATTTTGACCTAAATTATCATATTTTCTAAATCCTTTTGGGAAAAGACTTGTGACTCACTGAAGCTTGTTTTGGATTCTTTTTGTAATTTTTTTTTGTTAATTTTTTATCAGGCATATTTGTCGTTTTGAAAAATCGTCGTGTACAACACGCATAAGATGGCCTAAAGTTATCATTTTTTGCAATTTTTTTTTTTAAATTGAAAAGAATTGTTTGAAGTATGTTCTTGTACAATTTGTTCGTTAAAATGTTATGTTGATCAAAAGTTATTAAAATAGTAAAAAACACTGATATTTAAAGTTTATGGACCAGTTTCATCAGAAATTAATTGAAAAATAGAAAAAATAATCCAATTGTAAAAAAAATTACATATTTGAAATCTGCATTGTCTCATCTAAAATGGGTTTCAATTTCATCAAAAAATTCTGCAAAAAATATCGTCAGCCATATGTCCAAACTCGATTTTTTTCTCTAACATTGTTAGAACCTTCAACTTGCAGGTCAAGCCAAGTTGAAGGCCTAGGTTCAAACTCCTAATGATTTTCCCGAACCAAAATCTGAGGCAAAAACCCGACCACAAAGCAAAAACAATTTCAAATTTTAAAAAACAGGATCCCGATTATAGAACGAAATCCCGTTATTGGGATCCCGTTCCCAATATTTAATACGGTGATCGTTGGCAGGGGAACGAGATCCCATTTACGAAATGGGATCTCGTTCCCCTACCAACGGTCCCCACAATAAATATTGGGAACAGGATCTCGTTCTATAATCAGGATCTCATTTCTTTTTAACCATGTTATTTAAATTTACTGTCAAATTTTAATGTGAAGTCTGCAACTTCACATGTATGGCCGAGAGTAGTAAAATTAGACTATTTTTCATCAAACATGTTTTTTACAGGGGGTACTTGCTTTTTTGATTAATTTTTTCAAAGGAGGAACAAAAAGTTTTCAACTTGCAATATGAATTGATTTTTTCAAAGGAAACATGAAGAAATCAATTTTAAAGTGGAATTGTGCTAGTTTTCTACTTGTTTTGAGGAACACAAGAGGAAGAATTTAGTCCTTATAGGTCTTGAACTTCCAATTTGGATTGAATTTTTTGAAGAATTTCACTATTTACATTCATTTGTGCTTGAGAATTTTATAATCATGAGAGATAAAACTTGTAATAAGAGGAGGAAGACATTGACTCCTGAAGAAATTGAAGCAAACAAAGAGAAAGAGAGACAAATACAAAGAGAAAGAAGAATGAGAATTAAATCAATGAATGATGGGGGAGCATCCAATTCCACAACTATTGAAGATGAAAACATAGAGGAGACCATGGTTGTAGATGAAGCTAATTTGCAAGAAGTCAATTTGGAGAAGAATATGATTATACAAGCAATTCCAACTATGTCTTCAAATCCATCTTTCAATGCTATGGATAATGTTTCAATATGCACAAATCCAGGTACGTCTTCAAATCCACATGTTAGTGAAATGGTAAATTCGTATGTAGAAATTTTAAAAGATGTTGGACTTAATGACGTTGACATTGATAATATTCAGAGAGATGAAACTTTTATAGAATTTGCTAAAAATGAAAATGAGAATGATCCTTTTGTTGAAAATGAAATTGAGAATAATCTTTTTATTGAAAATGAAAACAAAAACCGTTTTGTTGATGTAAATGAAAATGAAAACCGTTTTATTGATGAAAATGTAAATCGTTTTGAAGTTGAAAATGAAAATGAAAATGAAGGTGAAGATGAAGATGAAACTCTAGAATGTGATGTTGAATTTAATGAAAATACTTTTTTTAAAATTGAAAGTGGTTTTTTTTTATAATCTTCCTGGTCAAATTTCTTGGAGGCAAATAAGAACACGTGCAAATAAAATATACAGCGAATTATTTTATCGTAAAAAAATTGCAATTCGATGTCAACTAGTGATGCAATTGATGAGAATGCAAAAAATGAGGAAAATAATGAAAAGGCTAGGATTTTTTGTTAAACCAAAAAGAAAAGATCAATCATTAAAACATGCTATGTGTATTGTTTCTAGTGCCATTCAATCTATTGGGAAAATAGTCAATCTAAAGATAAAAATGCAGCAAGAAGAGCTATAACAACTACTATAGTTAATAAAACAACTTTGAATAAAAGAATGGTAAGAAATATTAGTGAAGTTTTAAAAATGCATCTTAAAACATTGCTAAGAGCAACAAAAAGAAGATAAATTATAGAAAATGATCCTATCAACCAATGTTGGAGTTTCAGTGGTCGACTCTCGAGGTCTGATATGAAATTGAATGTTGAAATTAAATCTTTGATTGAAAAATATTGGCATGATAATACCAAAGTTTCATCTACTGCTAGAGATGTTTTAAAATTAAGGGTGGGGTCCAAAGTTCGCGATCCTCACCCAAAACACCTATTACATACAACACAAATTGAATTTTATAGAAAATTTTGTGGTGATTTAGTGTTACCTAGTAATATTAAAATAAGTCAAAGGTCTTTTGAAAAATGTAAACCATGGTATGTAAAAATTAATAAGCAATGAATATCTTGTTGTTGTAAAATGCATGTTCAATTTCGTTATTTTTATAATGTTTTTCGATATATACGTTGTACCTTGCATACTAACATGATTATACAGGAATGTGGTATTAATATGCGACCTGAAGCAATAAGGGAGTTTATTTCAAAAAAAAAATTGTGAAAGATCTAATGGTAAATTGTTTTATTTAAGTTCTTGTATTTCTAGACAATGCATTAACTATGAAAATCTTTCATTCTTAGGAATTTGTATGCATGAAAGTGTTGATAATGATTTTGGACAACAATTAGTAGAAGTTAAAAGATTTAAGAATGTTCACTATTTTTTAAAAGATGGAAAAATAGGAAAGCGTTGTGATTTAGTTACAAAAATAGTTAGTGTGCATGCTTTCATGAGTGAATTTAAGAATAAGATAGTACCAAAATATATCATGCACTCTCAACATGCTCGATGGCTTGATGGCCAATTTCGTGCATGTAGAAACACATTTCCAATTGGTACTATACTTTCAATGGTTGATTTTGCGGAAAATTATACTCTAGCTCCGTAAGAGGAAATTCAATCACAGTATTATAATTCAATGCAAGTAGTTATGTTTGTCCATATTGTTTATAGACATTCAGATGATAGTGTGATCCCTTAAAATGTTATGTCCTAATATGAGATGCTAAATAATTAATGATACAATAAAAAGAAATAACACAAAGAAACACCTCAACGATTAGCCTAAGGAAAGATAAACATGAAAGCAAGATAAGATAAATTAGGATAGATTATACCTTCATGCTACTTCTTCCTTGGTTGGCCCTTTGATCTTTGAAGATTTGTATGCTTTTTGGATGACAAGCTAAATTAAACATGCAAAGTGATATGCAAGATGGGTGAAGACATGGTAATGGTGAGATGCTAAATGCTATGGTGGATGAGAGCTCAAATGACAATTTTGCAAGAGTTTTGATAGCAAAAACTTGATTCCCAAAATAACAGAAATGATGGGGTATTTATAGAACAATTTGAATTCTCAAGAGAATTCAACGGTTGAAATTAATCCAACAAGGTCAAGATGAAGGGCTATGGTGAGTTAAGGACACACAAGCCCTCACATCTTGACATGTGGAATGTGAAATGTCTTGGGGTGGGATGATGTGGAAATGAGGTGGAAGAGAGGTACATGATGTGGATGAAGGACAAGTACCTTGTAGGAACCAAGTATAGTCTTGGTTCCTACTAGTAGAACAAAGCCAAGAATAGGGCATCCGATTACAAACATAAAAGTTGATCTGAACACCTTACCAGATAGATATTTTGAGTTGAGAATCTCTGAGGAAGGTTTGTTGATGTTTGCAATACCTTGGTGAAGGATTTTTTTGATGTGCACTCACTGGTACGTGATCTAGAAGATCCGGTGCACTAATTTGTTGATTATCTATGCTAGAAGGCTGACCCAGAAAGTATAGTAATCGTGGATGTAGAAGATGTAATTAATTAAAAGTCTTCGTGCTCGATTAATTTTTGTTTGGGTCCTCTCTTTGTCTTAACTGACTTTGGAGGATGCGCATAAATATTTAGTGGTGGATCTAGCCGACAAGATGAAAGTAACTTAATACGTTATGAAGCTGACTAATGGATGAATAAATCCTTGTTAGTGGATATATATATGAGATCGGTTCTATCATTTTGATGTATATGGCATGTGGAGATGTGTGTAAAGGTAGCGAATATATGAAGCACGAATATGGTGTGAAATTCAGCAGAGTGGTAGTGCGAATTTGTCTCTAAGTGATGCGAAGATCAGAAAAGAGCAAAGCAGAGCAGAGCGAAGTGCATAATTAGAAAACAGATCCAGAATCGAATTTATGATATTCACCAAAACTGTAACCTAGCATAAGCAGATGCTACTATCTCAGCTCACCCTTCAGATGGGCTTAATCTAAATTTTGTAAGGCAGTGAGTCTTTCTCTTTTGAGCAATGAGCTCTAGGCAGTTTGTCTGAATGCAAGTGCATTCTCTTTTGTAAACAATTATATTTGAGTACTCAAATTGTGGATTAACCTCCACTGTGGTTTTTCCCCTAACAAGGTTTCCACGCAAAAATCTCTGTTATGGTGTTATGAATGTTTCCTTTGAATACTTCATTAATGCAATGTTGAAATGGTTTCAAGTTTCAGATTGATAAAGTTAAGATTTGATGAACACTGATTCACCCCCACCTCTTAGTGTTCCCTTGAGTCTAACATTTGTAAGTTTGAAGAAATTTTTAGGATCATCTCCACACTTGAATGCACACATTAAATCCAATTCAAAAGAATTCTACCATCATTTGAATGAAAATTCAAGTGGAAAAGTACAAGTACAAATTATTTTTCCCATTAAATTACACAAACACAATCTTGTAGAATATTATGAACCAATAAGTAGATACCAAGTTCCTTGAGGCTTGTAGGTTTTTTTGGATGACAAAGGAGATTTATAGTATCCATAGTTTGAGATCTCAGATAATCTATTGTAGGCATTGTTGATTTCTTGGTATAACCATATCAAAACCACTAAAACTCCAAGTATCCCATGAGTAGGCGATAGTAGAGAATGGAATTCTTTGGGAGGAGGTGCACAAAATTGAAGGAAAAATTGAAGACTTGTAATCTAGTAAGGAGAATTGTTGATAATTCTTCATTAGAATCTTTGAGCAATTACAATAGGAGTTTATGGTAAACGATGAATTGCTATCAAAACTCAAAAATGTTTTTGATAAGATAAGTAACATTTTCAGGGTGTTGTACCCTTAACACAAAGAGCCCAACGAGCCAAAAAGCCAAAAGACCAAACCACACACATAAACAACTAACAAACAGTTGTCAAACAAACTAGATAACCCCAAGATCAGAGGGGGCTAAACCGAAATCCTTAACCTGAGGCCACAAATCAGTGAAAGAACGAGGGAGTCCCTTCTTCCTTCTCAACACAATGGACCAAGAAGACCTAGAACCATCTATCGAGCAAGGAGAGAGAAGCGGGTCCACAATCTCCACCAAAGGCAAAGAGCCATCACGCAGGGGAGACAATAGCACAGGAGAGGAGACAAGATTGATCGAAGGACTAGCAGAGTCATCCAACAAGGTTCGAGCAGGCTCAGACAAGATAGCATCAGTAGAACAAAACTCAAAAATGTTGGAGCAAACTAGAGAGAGGAGTTTATAGATAAAAGTGGACTAGCCTCTAATTTAGAATAACAAATAATGAATGAGGCATGCAAAGAGGACAAACATGAACATTTTTTGTTTCAAGATGTTAAATCTTATAAGTCTATTGACAAGTTTGAAAAGCATGCCAAGGGTATAAGATCCAATTTTCTAACCACAATAGGCTATTATGGAAGGAGACTTGGCAAGGAAGGTCAAAGAAGGATACAAATGGATGTAAAAGAAAACATTTTTGCATGGTGAACTTGAGGAATTAATCTACATGGCACAACCATAATGTTGTATGTTGAAAGATAACAAGGACTTAATATGTAGGATGAAAAAGTTTCTTTATAGTTTGATTAATCTCCAAGGAAGTTGAATAAAAAATTTGATAGGTATGTGTTGGGACTTGCTCTCAATCATCACAAAGTTGATCTCTACGTAAATTCCAAACAAGATCTTTCTTATTTTATCATTGTGTTGTATGTGCATGGTGTGTTGTTAATTAGTAACGCTAATATTAGTTTAGTAAAGTCTTAGAAATCACCTTAGTTTGACATGAAAGATTTTGGTGCTATAAAATTCATTTGTGAATGGAATTTAAAAGAGATTTTGTAAACAAGAAACATTGGTTACACCAAAAGAAATATGTTGAGACAATATTGTAGAGGTTTAGGATGTAGAGTAGTTAACATATGAGTACTCCCTTTAATAAGAGAAATATCTTCAATAATATTTAAAAATAGGAAAGGAAGTCGAGGAAATGTATCAAATTCCTTATGTTAGCATTGTTGGTAGCCTAATGTATGAAATAGTTTGTATTAAACTTGGCATTACACATGCAAGTTATGAGTAGATACATGTCCAAACTAGGAAATGAGCATTGCACTATTGCAAAAATAATTTTTATATGTTTATTTGACACCTTAGATATGCAATTTTCTACCAAGGAAGAGGTAATGTCAATAAAATTAAAATTATAAAGATTTATGGATTTTAACTAGGTTGGGATCTTGACTATCAAAGAACTAGTAATGGTTATGTATTTAGTATTTTTAGAGGAGCAATAAGCTAAATGAGTGAGATGCAAGTAGTGTTTGCATTATCTAAAATAGACACAATGCACATATCAACAATTTGTGTGTGTAAGAAAGTAGTGTGGCTACAAAGGTTGTGTTTGATTATTGATTTGTTACAAAAGGTGGTAAGTTTTAGTGTGATTATCTAATTGTGCATTATTATTAATTACTTAGGTAATTTATTTTAGTTGCTTAAGTAGGATAATATAATTGAGTACATATCATTTCATTCTTTCATGAGATTTTATGTTTTCCTTGTCCTTTTAGATTTGAAAACTTAGCTAAAGCAATTTCTTGTTTTTTAGTTTTTTGCCTTTTGCTCAACCTCATTGGATTTAAAATCTTGAGGCTATATATTGTAGCACTTTCCTTCCATTGAATAAGTAATTTCATATTCATCCAGATCTATATTCTCAATATTGAATTTTAACTAGTATTTGTATTCTACACTATTTGTATGTTAGCATTTAGATTTTGTAATATTTTATTGCCACCTAGATCTAGGCTTGTTTTTGGATTTTTATTAAAACTTGATTCATGTCCTTTGAGAATAGAGGTTTCAATTGAATATTTGGAGGAGAGTAATTATATCGGATTGTGAGGGGGTTTCTCTTTATGATTTATCGTAGGTGAAGTTTGGATCTTGATGGAACAAATATGAGCTCACCATAGCATCCAAAAGGCTCAAGAAATCAAGATCAATATTTGTTTCACCATAATTAGAGATTCAAAAGCTTGATTGTAAATAAATGTTTAATCATTGAATTTGACAAAAACTTATTTTTGGAGCATTTTCAAACTAAATAAACATTGTCATTGTGTTCAAAAGACCTAGACAACCCATATTCATATAAAATTCACCTAGATTTGGTATTGGGAGAATCTAAGGCAAAAAAATGCTATTTTGGTCATATGACAAGTCGTATAGTCCATATAGCATACGATTAGCAAAACAAATTAAAAATTTGAAGTGCATTGATGACCACTATGTAGATTGCTAATAGCTCACACAACCTAGTGGGAAAAGCTACTAGCAATTAGTAGCTAGCAACATTGCCACAACACCTCAAATCAACCAATAGTCATTGATGAAACAACTAAACCTTGCCACCAAGCACCACCAATAGAGCAATGCACCTCTTGCTCCAGCCATGTGGGCCAAAAAAATATTTTCATACAAATAGTAGTTTCCTAAATAAAAAGGAGATTTCAAACATCTAGTTGGGTGATTTTGTAATTCAGAGGTGGTTTTGTAGAATTTTAAAAGGGATTTGGGGAATATTATATTGTATATGAATATTTTGAGGCATCTTAGAATATCCTTTGCTAACATTAATATGAAAACATTATGTCTTCCCTCCCAACCTAACCCCTATCTAATGTAGTTTTGATTTTGATGTTGAACTTTAGAGGCTCCATTCTTGTTCATTTTTACTCATTTTTTCAAGCAATTTTTTTGATATGGGATAATTTTTCATGGGCTTTGTAGTGGTGCAGATGGTTCCTAATTTTAGTGTCTAGTTTTGTTAGAAATTATAGATTTTCATAGGTGATATTAATTAGTTCTAATCATGGGAACTTCTAGAGCTCCATTTAGTTTCATAGTGTATCATTTTTTAGTGTAATTTTGAAAGTGTACACTTTTTTTTGTAATTTTCTTTAGCATAGTTTGATTTATCTCATTCTATATGAAAATAATAGTTCAACTCTATGGATTATTTTTGGCATTTGTAATACATTGAGATTAAGACCATCTCACTAGTTTGGCAAGTGACATATATAATCATACTATGTATACAGTGTCATCATTATAATTTGTTGGGGGTTCCAGAATTGAGTTCTTTTAGTGGGGGTGGGGGAGTGTACCTATGTAATTGTATTTGATTTATAAAGTGCTATCATGTCATGTACACGTCTTTTGGAGAGATTATACATGGGCATTTTATAATCACAAACTATGATTAAGTTCCATCATGGGGGGCTTCACACATATACTTCTTGTGTTTCTACACAACACATAATAAAGGAAAAGAATGCAATCAAATGATATACACAATGATCCTACCTCCATCTTGATGAAAGATCATTTGAGTTGCATCTACATCCTCTAGTTATCTCTTTGCCACATCTTTCTTATGATTTGACACATCTTGATTTACATCGGTTCACATCTTTGATGAAAGCTTATGGTATAATCCTAAATTTTGCATCCGATTCACATCAAATCACATCTCAAACTGAGATCCATTCATCATGGTTAATGTTCTTGAATCTTCATGGTACTTGCTTCTATGGAACAATTTTAGTCACAATTTAGTATTAGCATTGAGGTATACAAGCAACTTCTAGATTCATTCATCATTATCTCCTTGAAATTGATTTTTTCTCTATGGTTTTTCTCTTTTCTTATTTTGGCACGTTCCATCATCATTGGGTGATCCCACAATATTGGTTTACAATTTCTGAGAGATATTGATTTTTGCTAAAATCGCATATTTTTAGAAAATATAATGATTTACGCCTTTAAAAGTCTCATTTGAAGGATTCCAATTGAAGAGGGTTTGATCAAACCACCTTAGATCAAATCCCCTTGGAAAAAACCCCGCTAGTTTTAAACCATACCTATAACATAGTCTCCTTTACACCTATCAAAATGCTAATAAAAAACCACTTTTGATTTATCTTTTGGGGGATCAAATAAATTCATTTAAATTTTATTTTTTGTAAGTATGTAGTCCTTATTATAAGCTTCCCAAAAAGTATAATTTTAAATAAATTTAATTTTTTTATTATATTTATTTTTTATTTCTTGTGAATGTTGGTTTTTCACTAAAAATCAAGCTCTTTGTTCTGCACATGTGGAAAAATAGAAGATTATCATTTTTTTTTTCAAAAATATGAGTGCACCAGATGTTGAAGTCCTTGATCCAATAAAAAATAAAATGAATTTCGATACATACAAAAAAAATTATGTTATACAGTCCGCCTATGTCTGAATTGTAATTGGTTTGACTTCGAAAATGATTAAGGAAAAAAAATTCAATAAAACACTATGAAACCAATTGGAAGCACTAGATATTGTAGTTACAAATCTAAATTCGAAAAAAATAGAATTTTATCCTTCATGTAAAAAAAGTTGTGTTATACGGTGAGCGAAACTCCTTAAAAATGATGTTTACTGAAAAAAACTAGTTTTTGAAGGAGATGGAAAAAGAAATGCAATCTGATTCCAAATTTTTTGAAAAATATATATTTAGAATTGAAAGACAAAATGTCACAAATCACTATTTTGCATCATCTTCAAATTCCTCACGGTTTAGTTGCTATAAGTATTTGAAAGTGAAGATTTAGTTAGAAAAAATCAGTTCAGTATCCAATTTGGCCAGAAATTGTAAACCAGTATTGTGGGATCACCCCATTGTACATGGGTACTTGATTTAGAAGCCATTTTATATTTAACATTTGTCCTAAGTTGGACTTAAGGGGGGGAGGAGGGGTGTTGGTGCAATTATTTATTTGTACTTTATTATTAAATTTACTTAGGTTATTTACTTTTATTACTTAGATAGGGTATGATAATTGGGTACATGTTATTTCCTTTTTTCCTTATCCTCTCAAATTTGAAAAATTAGTTAAAGAAATCTCTTGTTTTTTATTTTCTACCCATTTCTCACCCTCATCGGATTCGAAAACTTATATATTGTAACTCTTTCTTTTCATTGAATATAAAAATTCATATTAATCTCTTTAACTTCTTGATATTAGATTTTAGTTGATATTCATTTTCACACTTTGTATGTTTGCATTTAGCTTTTGTAATCTTTTATAGTCACCTAGATCTAGGTTTGTGTTTGGATTTTCATTAAATCTTACAATAATGATTAATAATGGTAGTTAGAGCGCAATATATTTAGCCAAGAACCTTGCTTACAATGCTTGATCAAAATGTATCGATGTACAATATATAATTGAAGGCAAGTGGTATTGTTGGAAAAAGGTTGATACAAATAAGAATGTTATTAGTTCATTAACAATAGTTATGCATCTTGAAAATTGGTGTAAAAAATCAATAGAAATGGTTGTTCTCAACAAGCGTGTTTACAAATATGTGGCTCCATATGAAAAGTATTCAACAAGCGGGAGATTGTTGGAAGTGTGTTGTACATTTTCCATGTTTTATATTTAGATGAGGCTATGGGGACTAGATTGGATTATCACTCTTAGTTTTAAAGTAGTTTTAAAACATTCAAGAACCATTTTTGATGTGCCTATTAATATCTGCACATGCACAAGAGTTGATTATGACAACTTCTTTATTGTATTGTGAACGATTGTGAAATTTGTTGAGTGCTTTATTAGAATTTTTAATTTTTCCCATGGTTTAAAAATAGTTTTAAACATACATGGACCATTTTTTATGTGCCTATTAATATCTATGCATACTTAAGGGTTGAGTAAATGAATTTTGTTCTTGTATTGTGAACAACTAAGTTTTTAATGAAATAGTGAAGAGGGTTACTATTTTGGAATTTTTTATCCAAAAGAGTTTTCTCAAATGAAATAACACATACTATTTTTTTAAATTCTATTATTTGTTTTAGATTCTACATGTGTTACTTCTATTGTAAGGTGAAAGTTCAAAATTGTATCCCACTTTTATAAAGGAAATGGCTAACACAATAGAGCATGACCTATTTCCTTTAAAATGATATAGTATATACTTATTAATGCAATACATATTCTTTTAAAATGATATAATAAATAATTATTAAAACAAAAAGTGATGAATTATTTTTCCTTCTTATTTGATAAATTCTCATGTTTGGATGGAGAACTCCTAGGCAAATCTACTAGGGGAAAGGACCCAACAAATGACCATGTACAAATAGCTGCTATAGTAGTTAAGAAATAATATATTAATAGAAACTAAACATATACACATGTAACTATACCTTGACAAGTCATATCAAAGAAACAATCAATCATATGGTGAGAGGTAAGACAATTGATAATACATGTTTTGGTGCACATGATTTGATTTAACTTTTTTTGTGATATTTTTTGACAATATAGTGAAGAAAATATTTATTATGCTACACCATTAATACCCAAAACTCCAAACAATAACTTTAAGCTTTTAATTCAAATACAAAAATATATTTAAATTTCCGTGAGAATTAAATATACCATTTAGAAGCTTGATATAAGCAAAGTTAGGGTGTGTGGATACCAGATCCTCTCCCCTATGGTAGTTCAATATGTAACTCTCTTTGAAACCCTAATTCCTAATAACCCTATAAGACTTAAGATCATGGTGCTCCATGCTAAAATTGACTTCTCAATACATCTTAATGTCTTGTTTATGGAAGACTTTGTGCTCTATTTTTTGGCCGATTGGCGCTTTCCTAACATCATTTTCAAAAACTGTATCTGCCAATGAAAAGCTTATAAATCTAAAATATTATATATGATTCATCTACATCGTGCTCTTAATAAAAAAATAAAAGCAGCAACAGCAAGTTCTCTACTTTTTCTCAGATTTTAGTGTGAAGTATTTATATTTTATATCTAAGAAATGAAAAGATATGCTAACTGTTCCATACTTCCAAAAAGTTTCTAGTCAAAGGTTTCATAGGTTCTTGTTTCTCTGCAGGGAGGAATGTGAGATCTAAGTTTTATGCTAAACTGTCAGTGGCATACTTGCCTTCCATTTGTGTTTCTCTGCAAAACCACCACAAGCTGAATGAGCACCCAATTGGATGAGGAAAGCCTCTTGCCAGGTACACAGAAGTGAGACCACTGGGCTTTTACAGTTCGCAGGGCTGGGATGATTCCTCCTGCAATTGAGTGCAATCCTAGGTCACTAGGGCCACTTGCTTATGGCAATAGGTAGTTTTCTGTTGTGGAAATTTTCTCCAGCAGCCAAGCTCAAACCAGGAAGGCTAATAAGCACGGGCATGTGCTTTATCCCTGAGGCTTACCAGCTAAAAATAAAAAGAAAATGTGTTTTACGTAGCAGTAAACACTATAAATTCATGGGCACCCCAGAAAACGTCTAGTTTTGGGTTTCCACTTTCATGTACACGTTCCTCTCTTATTTCCATCTTTTGCAATTGGGTAAGCAGAGGGAGGAGGGCAGTTTGGAGATGCTACTCATTTTTCTTTGCTCTCACGGAGCAAATGAGACCGGTAATATTCAGGAGCCTGAAGTTACGGTTCTTTCTTGGACCAATAATTATAACATTTCATATCGGCAAACAGTTTAGCTTTCAAAAATTTTAAAAATTATCTTAGATGCCCACATTCCTTTAAACAAAATTCTATAATGAACTGCTAGAGATACTTAACATACCTGCTGAAGTGCCAATGAAAGCACTACAATTGGAGTCCATCATGGTGATCACAAGTTGGGTTCCGTTGAGAAGGTTTTTGTCATTTTTAACATCTTCCAGTGCCAATTCAATGGCCTTTTTGGCCACTCTCCCAATAGTAGAATTATAGGCCACAAGAGCACCCACATTCACTGTTGCAGGTCTATCTCCATATTGTGCTAAGCAGAAGCGTATCCAATCAGGGAAAATCACAATCGAGGCAAAATCCAATCCCAGAAATGCCACCCAATTCATCATTGAGAAAGACCACTAAATCTTATTGATTCTTCACCCACACAATATTTAGTAGAAAATAAACCAACTGTTTTGGGAAGCAAAATCCAATACCAAAAATAGAATTCTATTGAAAATCATTTGATAGGGTTCACTAAAATTTATTTTCCTCTGACCACTCAATAATGTAAGGGCTTCTGTTTTGGGAGGGAAAAACCAATACCAAAAATGAAACCCAATTGAAAATCATTTGGTCAGGTTTACTAAAATTTATTGTTTCCTTTGTCACAACAAAATTTCCAGCGGAACCATAATGGAGATATTTTTAACGTTTTTGTTGGCGGTGGGGGTTTACTAATCTCGAAATCATTTTTCTAGCGGGGCCCCATCATGAAGAGTTTTTCCTTTCTGTTGGAACTTGAGGATGAAGCATGATAATCCTGAGAATCAAATTCTGTCCACGGAGGAAACTCTTATTTTTTGACATTTTTGTACTTGACCAACCTCACAAATAAATTCAGTAAATGCCAGAATCTCTATATGTATTATTAAAGTAAATGGCTAGTTGAGGCTGATACGATGGCTTACGCCTGAAGCATCATTTTTTTCTTTTTTCCGTTTCCTGATAAAAGAAAAATGCCTAGGAATCACAAGCCCTTTAGCTGCATACAAAAGTGTGACAGAATTGGGATTTTCACCAAAACCAGATCCAAGGTGGATGAAGAGAATTTGGATTTGGAGGAAGAGAATGCACTTCACCTGATTGAAAAAAGTTCCGAGTGGAGCCATTTCGTTGGTTGTCTGTCTGTACTCAGGAAAATGAGAAAGTTCGCTTCGAATAGGAACAGTCCATTTCTCTTTCCGTGCCTTCACAAATCTACAACATTCCAGACATTTTATCACATTCCTGGTGTGAAAGGTTAACATAAAATCAGGGGGCATTTGCTAAGTATGCGAGGGCATTTACTTTTTAAGCAATGCTTTTGACAAGAGGTGGTGTCATGGGTAGGAAGGATCCAGTTACCTCCGCCTTCCAACCCCTCTTTCTCCCTACCCACCCGCATGCCCCCAAAAAAGATGGCATTGAATTAAAGAAAGATAATGATGGAAAGTTATTAAGAATTAAATAATTGAGTGGAAATAAATGTTTAAAATGTTTTAGTAAATTAATTAAATTTTAATGAATAAATAAATTACTTTCAACTTCATCATTTGTGATTGATTATATTATTATATCAAATTTATGAAATTTTAAAAATTAATATGGTATTTAGTTTTAGGTTTGATATCATTTTAGTTGTGATAGTTGTCCTCGATGTGTTAAAATATTAGGATCTAATTAGATGACTACTTCAATATTGCAAATAAAAAAATTGATGTTTTGATTCACTTTGGAGCATGTAGAATTGACCTCTATGATAAGCATAGTTTTGAACCCTTCATCTATAATTGAACCTAGCTTGCAAATCTAAACTTCATTGGTTTTAATGTCAAGAATCTACTTGCATTGATATTTGCAATGCTTAGTTCAAAAGGGGTGGTGTTGATAGACAATATTGAGGAGTTTATTAGGCTAGGATTGTTCTATTAGGAATTGTGGCCCTAACTATTTCTTCCTAATGAATTAATTTTGTGTTAAACTTTATTAAGAAAAGTGTTAAATGCATATGCTTTGTAAGTTGTCCCTTTTGCTAAATTAGTTTATCCCACATGCTTGTAAAGTAGTAGTTCCTTTGGATAGAATTAAAGTATAAATAAAGGGTTTGATAGTAGAATGAGCCATCTATGAATTATATTAAAATGTATTGAGAATTTCTCTAGTAGGTTATCCCCCTCAAAGAGGCCAATGATATATTGTAATGTAATTCTGTCATTTCAAAGCAATATTATTCTTATGTTTCCATTTGCAACAAATATTTTTTGTATTTTAGCTATTGGGCTAAACCTCTTGTAGAAAGGATCATAACATCTAGTATCAAAGCTATTTTCAAGGCCCTATTTTGTTACAATATATTATGTTTAGGGCCTTATACGAGTATCCACTATATGCTCTCACCTTGCTCTCTTAAGATCTTAGTGATCAAAAATTCGCTACAAAAGTAGTGACACTAAGCTTTTGTCCCATTTTTTCTCCTACTCATAGTTTTGCTTTATTTTCAAGGTAGAAGTCATATATTAAAGGTGTTCAAATATTTCTAAGCTAGATTTCCCATATAGGCTATATTGAAGGGCAAAGGGGATCCCCTCCAAAACCATTATATTAGATAGCCTTTGTATATAGTCTTGTGATTTCACATACCCTCAATTTTATTGGAAGACCCCATAGGTGTTTTTCAAGACCTAGCCCTAGGAAGGCATTAGTTGTATGTAACCTATGATGACCAATAAGCAAGTAGCCATAAAAGGTTACTCAAATCATACTTGATTTTGGACTAGTATATTTGTGGGCTCATAGACTAGATGCTCCCTCTAGAGGCCTTCCTTTTTTCCATTATATCTTCCTACCCTAGCCCATTTAGAGTTGGAGAACACCACCACTAATAACTATTTCCCCTAGCTTTGCTAGCTTGTAGTTTATAGTCATATTGTGATCAATGGGATTATATTTAGTGGGGCTTGTTATAATTTGCAATCTTATTGTGATCGGTGGGGTTGTTTCTTTGCACTAGATGTGCACTAAAGTAGTCCATTCAAACACATGATTTATAACATATAACTCTCCACCAAGATACAAATTATAGACATTAGCCACATTTCCATTCCATCCTAGGGGTTCAAATTTTCAAAAATAACAAGGTAAATTTTTTAAATAATCCTAGGTTTGAAAGTGGTATTTTTGGAAATTATTATATGATTTGTTGTCCCATTATGATTCTCTTTTCAAATTGATCATTCTATTATATAGCTCTACTAGACCTTTTTTTGGCTACTTTGGAACCCTCTTAATGGTGAACACCCACTCCAAGGAAATGGATGCTACAATACCTACTAAATTAGAGGAATTTGAGCTTCACATCTCCTCCCTTAGTGAATCTATCAGAATCGCTCCTTTTGATCATGTCAACGCTAGTTTTCACTCCAACATAATGCCTTGGTGACCAAAAATTGATTTCCCCAATTTTGATGGTATCTAGCCTACAAATTTGATGAAGTAAGACTCAACATGCTTCAATACCACTAATTTTTAGAGGGGTCAACATAAATCCCTCTTTCACAAACTCACAAATTCACACAATAGAGATTGAATGCAAAATCAACAACTATATTGCAATATTATATTCCAAACTTGTTCAAATGATTACAACCTTCAAAAAATCTGATTTTATGTCAGATTATACAACCCTAAGGACTGATGAACAACAAATAAAAATGGTTTCCAATCTTATTTCTAACAGAAAAATATTTATCAAAATATAAAACCATTCTTTCTCCTTACAAATGCAACTTAAATTTGCACTCTCCCACTTGGGATCTTCATCATGCAACTATTCCAACCTTCAACAATGAAATCTTGTCTTCAATTTATGTCATCAATACCTTCAAAATCTGTAATAACATTTTCCACAACTCTTGTAGGGAAATAACCACACCTGCAACAACCTTCAAATTATAGCCAAGAATGGCTACCAAAACCAAGTCCAAATTGCCTGTAATTTTCAAAAATAGGCTCCCAAAGCTTCTCCAGCAAAAAACCATGACCAAGTTGGGAAGAAACCTCCAAAAATCAATGCTAAAAACTTTCCATAATATAGAAAATGCTTTCATAAATCCACTCCCACCAAAATTACCAAAATGGGAGTCAGTTCCTAGATTTTAGGCAGTTTCCAATGTAACTCCTACCAACTCACCTTGGGTGCCACATTTTCATGAATGAATTAATTAAATTTATAAATGCATCATTAAAACTTATAACTCCCTCCAAATCTCACACCCAAGTCTATTTTTGCAAATTTTTAAAATTGACAATTTCTCAAAGTTCCCTCCTAAATTATCTCCACTCCCAGAATTTGCAATAAAATAATAAAAGGGTAATAATTTAATATTTATTTGATTCTAACCTTTCAAATTACCATATTAAATAAATCACCCACCAAACCTTAGAAAAATATAAAAATTAAAATGCATTCCTTTGGTTGATGCAAGATTGTTCTCACAACCCAGGATGCTATTGCATCAAACACCCGAAGTAAGTGACATGTTTCATGAGTTGAAAACTCATGAACATTTGAAGACCATGTGTTTTCTTTGGATCCACTATTCTTCCTTATTCTTTTGAAATTTCCTTTTTTTCTTCTTCCAACACTTAGTTGGAACAAGCAACCTCCTTTTCTAACAACTTTGCACTCCATTCGTCTCTCCTCTCGTGGACTTGTATCCACCATTTACCATCCTCCTCCTAATACCATACATTCTCCTCTTTTCTTTTGTAGGATTTAACCCACCATAAATTGACCACCTACACCAAGTTTCACCTACAACATCCTCTACAAATTCTACATCCAAATATGCATTATCCAAATAACAATCAAAATCCACTACATCCTTATACAAATATGCAATTACTACTCCATAGAAATTAGAAATTTCCATCTGCATACTCTCTTCTTGCTTGAAATCCTCTTCTACACTCACCAAAGAAGGTATAGAATCATTAAAACTAAATTCAAAATGAAAATTTACCTCATTCTTGTTCGCTGCCCCAACATCTTTTTCCTCATTCTTCGCTGCAATATCATTCGCAACCTCATCAAAGCATTCATCAAAATATGATTTCACCTCATTACCTTTTGCTACAATCTTCACTCCACCTACTATCAACACTTTCCATTTCTTTTCTACCATTGAAATATTTTCATCTACACAAAATCCACTCTCATCTTCATCATAAAAATGAAACATATTATGCATTACCTCTTTCTCTTCAACCTTTTCTTCACCATTTCTTGTTGCCATATCTTCTTCACCTTCACTCTTAGCTACACTTTCGTTTTCCATTACTTTCAAGTCCTCCAAAGGACATCATCCTTAATCATTGTTGCACTTTCCTCTTATTTTCCCTCTTTATCCTTTTGAACAAGGATTTCCACATTTTCTTTTTCATCCTTCTTCCCTGCACACAAAGTTTCACTTGCAAACATATCAATACCAAAAGAACTATAAGATTCACCCTTCCCATTTTATTTTCCTTTCTATCCTTGTTATCTGCTATAACTTCTTTTGCCACTTCCTCTTGCCTATCCTGCAAAGGATTCAAAACATATTCTTCCCCATCCTTTATGATGCTATATGTATTCTTCCTACCATCATGTAGAGATCTTCAATCATACAACCATGGTCTACCCAACAAAACATGGCATATATCCATAGGTACTATATCACATACAATCACATCCTTATATCTATAAATTTGAAAATCAACCACACATTGCTCACTTACCCACATCAGGCAATCTCCTTGCAACCAAGAAATGTAGTATGGGCTAGGATGCTTTGATTATTTTCAATTTTACCTTTTCTACCATCTCTTCGGATATAATATTATTGGTGCTACCACTTTCCACAATGAATTTGCAATATTTCCCACTCACTTTACACCTTGTTTGGAATAAATTACTCCTTTGGATGGGATTTTGATTTCTTTTTGTGGCTCTAGAAATTATTTCTTTGTCACAAAACATTCTCCTGGCTTCCAAGAAATTTTGTCAAAAAAATTTCCACACTCTCTTTGCAACTGCTTCACTCTCTACCCGCAGGTCCTAGTGCAAACTGCCTCACACTGGTGCTTTTGCATGCACACTCGGGAACAACCAACTCTGATACCACTGATGAAGTAAGACTCGACATGTTTCAATAACACTAATTTTTAGAGGGTTCAACATAAATCCCTCTCTCACAAACTCACAAATTCACACAATAGAGATTGAACGTAAAATCAACAAATATATTGCAATATTATATTCCAAACTTGTTCAAATTATTACAATCTTCAAAAAATCTAATTTTATATTAGATTATACAACCCCAAGGACTGATGAACAACAAATAAAAATTGGTTTCCAATCTGATTTATAATAGAAAAATATTTAACAAATACAAAACCATTCTTTCTCCTTACAAATGCAACTTAAATATGCACTCTACCACTTGCAATCTTCATAATGCTACTATTCCAACCTTCAACAATGGAATCTTGTCTTTGATTTTTGTCACCAATACCTTCAAAACTTGCAATAAACCTATAATAACATTTTCCACAACTCTCCCAAGAAAATAACCACACCTACAATAACAACCTTTAAATTCTAGCCAAGAATGGCTACCAAAACCAAGTCCAATTTGCATGTAATCTTCAAAAATAGGCTCCCAAAGCTTCTCCAGAAAAAAGCCATGACCAAGTTGGGAAGAAACCTCCAAAAATCAATGCCAAAAACTTTCCATAATATATAGAAAATGCTTTCATAAATCCACTCCCACCAAAATTACCAAAATGGAAGTCAATTCCTAGATTTTAGGCAATTTCCAATGTAACTGCTTCCAACTCACCTTGGCTGCCCATATTTTCATGAATGAATTAATTAAATTTATAAATAAATCATTCAAACTTATAACTCCCTCCAAATCTCACACCCAAGTCTATTTTTGCAAAATTTTAAAATTGACAATTTTTCAAAGTTCCCTCCTAAATTATCTCCACTCCCAAAATTTGCAATAAAATAATAAAAGGGTAAAACTTAATATTTATTTTATTCTAACCTTTCAAATTACCATATTAAATAAATCACCACCAAACCTTAGGAAAATATAAAAATTAAAATGCATTCCTTTGGTTGATGCAAGATTGCTCTCACAACCCAGGATGCTCTTGCATCACAATTGGATCTATTATGGGTAAGTGCACCAAAATGGGAGATAAAAATGTGATCAAATCCCTCATTTTTTCTATAACGCATTCTCATTATTCACAAGTTGAATTAATGCAATTACATTATTTCTTGGCAAGCACTTGCCATAACATGATCATGTTTTGTAAACCATAAAACATGATTGTGTTTTATAAACTAAAAATGCAATCATGTTTAATAAACAAAAAATATGATTGCATTTTGGTGTTATAAAAACAAAAAGGAAAGGTAAACTACCCATTCATAGTTGCATCTGAGAGAGGAATGGGGAATTTTTTAAGAAAAACATGATTGTGTTTTACAAAATTGAACCCTACTCCAATTGTTTTCATAATGCCACATCAAACGAGAGGCAAATAGGGAAGATTTTCATATTTTTTAATTAAACCATTTTTGCATTTTCATAAATTTGACTATTTTAGAATAATTTATTATATGATTTTTTCTACTAACTCATATAAATCTAGATCCCAAACCTAAAATAGTTGAAGACATATTTGAATAGATCCTCGCATCACCCCAATCTCCTCCTACCCTTTCAACAAACCCTAGGGAAAATCAAGAGGAATTATTAGTGTATTTAGAATTATAGACACTAAAAATTGTCCTACACCTGCGAACACTATTTTTCTCTGTCAATCCCCTTTCTTCCTTAATAATTAAATAATTTTAATTTTTCAATTAATTAATTTGTTTTCTTTTATTTCCTCTCTTTGATTAATTGCATGACTAATGACTTATTTTCTTCTTCATTAAATCAATTTCTATTTATTTAATTGTTGTCACTTTCTACTATAATTAAATAATTATTTCAATTATTTAATTATTCATTATCCTCTTCTTCCATAAATAAAATAAATTTTATTTATTTAATGACTTACTAATTTATCTTTTCCCCCCACTTTTGAATTAAATCATTATTTATTTTTTTAAAATTATTTTCCCTCACTTGTCATTTTCCTTGCTTTTTAATGAGATAATTGTTTCCAATTATTTTATTTAAAAAAATAGTTTTTCCCCCCACTATTAGATAATTATTTTAATTATTTAGTAAATTGCCTTTTTCTCCCACTTTTTTTTAAGAATAGGTAGCTATGTATATTATTAATAAAGATAAAGGTACATATTCACAAAAAAGGGTGGGTGGTAAGAAGGCACACCTCAAGAGTCACATGGGTTGAGCCCAAAAAACCAAAAACCAAAGTCACTTGAGCCTAGCCCAAAAATCCATAAATATTACAAACATATAAAATAAAAACGCCATTAAGCGGCCAGAGCAGTGCCAACAAAGCCAGGAGGGTTTCTATCATCCATTTTTTTACCCCATACATCAGCGAGGTATGGAGTGATGTCAGGAGGACCCTAGCCATCATCATCATCATCTTTTTCTTTATCTTCATATTTTTCCTCTCATTGAGGTGATTGCTAGTGCCAAATGCGAGAAGCATTTACCAATGTTCGACCAACCAGAGCCGCTACCAGGAGAATTATCAAAGGGCCACCTAGAGGCATCACCATTGCTCCCTGCCACCCCTCTAGAGGGCCACCCCAGGTCAACCCGCGAAGGAGGAGAACGCGATCATTGAGGAGGGAGGGAGTCGTGATGAAGAGGAGCTTGAGAGTGGGGGCGAGCAAAACCACTCCACTGTAGGCCTCATGGGGTCGACTGGCCACGAGAGGAGGTGGGCGAAGAGAGTACCCAAGCCACAGTACATGAGGCATTGCCCCAATGGTCCAAAATCACCTGGAGGTGAGACATCTCAAGTGTAACTTTATTAGTTTGAACTTGTATCTGCAAAAGCACATTAGAGCAAATAATAGCTTTAGAATACAAAGAAACATTTTTATCCATTTGACTATGAGCAAATATGTAGGAAATTCTATCTTTCTAGATACTGAAGAGGATTTCCACCCTGAAAATGTGCCAAAGCTGGGTATACTTAGCCGGAAGCTTGGGCGAATCACCCAACAGAACCATGTGCCAAGAGAACAACTTTGGTCGGAAAGGGCGAAAGAAGTCATGAATCCAAATCCAAAACTATTGAGCTCTAGTACAAAACTAGAAGAGATGCTTAAAAGATTTTGCTTGCCCACAAAATGGGCACCAATTTCTCCCACTTTTGAATTAAATTGTTATTTAATAAAAAAATCAACTTGCCTTTTTCTTCTACAATTAAATAATGTTTCCATTATTAATTTAAATGTTCACTTTCCATCTCAAACTAAATGATTTTTTATTTAGTTCCCTCTTTTTTGTCAGTGTCGTCCTTATATCTTCTTTTCTCATTTAGTTTCAACCCTTTATTGAAATTATTTTATTCAATCTCAATCGTTCATTGTCATTTGTCTTTCTATAAAAGATGCATGTCATTGTCATTTTGAGGAATCCAATTTAGGCATAAGTACATGTTGTTTAGACAACTACTTCAATATTTTACTAGCATAGACATAGGCTACATTCGCATACTCGTATTTGAGGGTATCAAGAATTTACAAAAAAATGGAGAGGGGCAATAGAGGTGAATCATTGATGGCATGAAGATATTGGGTAACCTTACTTTGTTGTTTTATGTTTTCATGTTTATTTGTTCTTTATTGCTTGATTAGGGTCTTAAGGTTTGAGCTTAATTGATTTATGACCTTTATCCTAATTTTTACCCTGATTACATTGGTGAATCCGATGTGAAGTTGACAAATTTTGTAGATTTTGCAAGAAATTTTGAGTTTTGCATGTTACAAACACGAAACGATGCAATCACAAGCTAAAACAACACAATTGCCAAAATCCAGTGCGACACAATCACTACCCAGAAAGCCACAACTGTTCAAAATTTGGGAATGTTATTTTGTTGCATTTATCTTTGGATTTTCTATTGCATTCTGGTTTCTAGTTTAGGCTTTTATCATCTAACATCATTTTGCATCATACTAGTCCCTGTTTTTCCTTTGAAATCACTTGAATTTTTTGTGTTTTGCAGCTCCAATTCCATTCAATGCAACTGATAGCAACTTCACCACATTCACACAATGTAGTCGGCATCCTAGAAGCCACAGCCACCAAGTCCTACATTGCAACTATCAAAAGCCAGTGAGCCACAAATGTTGTTTACAGTGACACAATAATCTATTTTCTAGAATCTTGAATTTCATTAGGAATTTTCAATTCTAGTATTTTGCATTGGGTAGTTCAGGAGTTTCTGGTACTGATATCTGATTTACAGCATGTGGCATAGGTGGAGAAGAGGCATTTTCATTTGATTTTGTTAACTTTTATCTTGTCTCATTTTGGCAATTTCATCTAGTTCTTCCACTCATTTTGGCTTAAAATTAACCTTGCATATCCACTCATTTGGTTATAATTGACAACATGCATATCCACTCATAAGGTTAAAATTGACAACAATGTGCATTATCCACTCATAAGGTTAAAATTGACAACAACGTGCATTATTCACTCATAAGATTGAAATTGACAACAACGTGCATTATTCACTCAAGGTTAAAATTAACCGACAACTTTACATCAATTGTCTTGTCTCACATTTGAATTTGGGTTCTTAAAATAAACTAGTGTCTTATTGTCTTGTGATTTTGCATTTCATCCTAAGGCGTGTATACTCTTCTCGCACCATTTGGTGATCTTGAGAATCAAAAACATCTTTTGACGCTTGCACTATCACCCACACATATGTATGTATTAAGGGAAATGAACACCATGCTAGTGTAAGGCAAACACATTATTCTCTCTCCTCACACCTAGTGTGATCTTGGAGATTAAACGATATTGTTTTTGTCTTGCTTTTGTTTTACCCGTAGAGGGGCTTGCCTGAGAGACACATCCGTACATAGAACTTCAAGGTGACTCCAACCGGTTTTTCCCTTGGGCCAGTATATAAAAAGATAAGACAAAATGTCAAGTCCTCATGCTATGTAGGCCTTAGTCATATAATGTCATTCAGAACAGGGAGGTACGACTAAGAACCAAACTAGTTAGAATACCTCCTTTTAAACTTGAGATTATTGGTGTCACGCTTGGTGCAAGGGATGTAGCACCACACCCCAAAAGTTACTCACCATTCAGCTCCCTTGAGTAAGAAGGAAATCCTTGGCTAAGCATAGTTACATGATTCAAACTTGTAACTTCAAAGGAGAGGGTGATTGGTGATATCCTTCCATTGCAAGAGGCCCTTATCCATCCACTCTCATAGACAAGAGGTGATACATAACCCGAAAGGGTGTCCCTCCCTTGCATCGAAGGAGATTCCAAGATGTGGGTCTGAGTGTCACACCATTGGTCATTTTCCATAGGATAGATAAGTGTCTTATGTGTGTGATTTTTTTCGTTTTGTGCTATACCAGTGGAAATCGAGGTGAATAACCTCTAGAATATGCACATTGCAAGCACACCGTTTAACATTCAAACTTGCTAAGACAATTTTTTTCAAACTGTTTACAGTGTTTTCTATTCAGACTTCATGAAAACTAGGTCAAAATTGGAGTCAAAATCGGTCAACTTGGACCAAAACAATCTGTTTACCACAACTGTAACTATGAACCACAATTGAGCCTTAGAACACTACAACTGTTAAAGCCATAAAATCGTAACTGTGTCTCAAAACACTGTAGCTAATACTTTGAACACTGCATTTGCTAGCTGATTTTAGGGAAATTTGAATCATCCACATTTCTGATCAATTCTTGAGTATAATCTTGTCATATGATCATAGAATTGAAATCCCGTCGTTTTCATTCCATCCATTACCACACCTTTGCATTAGTTACGTTTGTCATAAGTCAAACTTTAGTCATCTTTTAGCTTGCATACACCTTGTTACAAACTTTGGCTTTGGAAATTATCGGATCAAGGTGTTGTTGTACCCCAAATTAAAATTTTCGCTACACTTAAGCATTTTGAAGAATTAAGTCAAGATACTGTTAAATCTGTCAGAAAAGGTCAAAATGGGGGTCTGCATGTCTTGCATGGGGGTCATAAACTTTAAATTTTCAAAATCTGACAATCTGGGTCGGTCTAAAAAGATCAAACCTACAATACCCAGACTTCAGTTTTTCATCCCTAAATTTTAGGAAAATTTCTATTTTTAGCAGTTTTCTAAAAATAGAAACTTTTTCTGGGTTTTTCTGGGTTTCTTACGAAATGGATACTTGTAAAATTTTCTAAAAATAGAAAATTTCTAAAAATAGAAAGTTTGGCCGTTAAGGTTAAAACTGATTTTGATTGGCTTAAAATACTTCCTCATTAGACTGGTGCAGTTAGAATCACAAAAAGGTCAGTTTTACTCTACTGGGTCTATTCTATTTTTTCAGAAGCCGCTTTGGAGATCCAAGGTCATTCATGGAAGTTAGCCAGCTGCCAGGTGTCAGAATCAAGAGCTCGAGCATCAAACAAAGAATGTCGATGAATAATGTGCACGAGAAACGAGGAACAAACTGAGGAAGTTGAAAAAATGAAAAATATCAAATTTTATCTAAGTCTGGAGATTTCAAGCGCCCCTGTCAAGAAGAGGCGCCCATGTTTCCATGCCTTAGAAAATTTTCAATCTTGACAGCCAAAGGTAATGGAAACACGTGTTACAAGGTATGAATTGAAAAACTGATAAAATTTTCTAACACTGCCAGCAAGGGGCGCCCCTGAAGGAGAAAGGCGCCCAGCTTTTCAAGAGGCCAAAAGCCAAAATTAGGGTTTCCTTCTCTAGGTCAATGTTGCTCAGAATCATCCTAGCTCCACAACGAATCAGTTGACATGCTTGTCGGATCATCCAGTCACTGGCAAATTCAAGACAAATATGAGCCATGGAGAGAGATTTTGAAGACTGAAGACGAAGAACACAAAAGAAAATCTAACTCTGGAGAAGCTAGGCGCCATACTTCAAGAAGGGCGCCCAAACTTTTGAGATAGTAGATGGTCAAATTTGTTGAAGACTTCTCCAACATAACTTCCTCAGACTGGATCCAGCTCTCTAATGAATCCGTCAGCTCGTCCGTTAGAGTCAGCAGTCATCAAATATCGCCAGGCAAACAGAGGAGAAAAAGTGTGAGAAATGGCAGAAAGTGGAAAGCAACAGTGAAAATTCAAAATAAAAAACTAACACTGGAAGCTATGGGCGCCCCTGAAGGAGAAGGGCATCTAGGGTTTAAGGCCACCAGAAGTCAGTTTTCGAAAACGAGTGATCCAGAAGACCCCTTCCAGATTCATCTCAGCTATCCAGTGAACTCAATAGCCAATCGATCTGACAAGTACAAACACCCAGAATAGTAAAATCATCTGAAGGTCAAAAGATAAGCATAAAAATTGAAGATCATGAAAATGGCTAACACTGGAAGAAATGGGCGCCCTTATCAAGGACAGGCACCTGACATTTCAAAGGGGTAAATGAAGCTTTTAGCAGATGACGTCTCCAGAACAAAGTTGTTAGATATGATCAGGCTCCGCGATGAAAGAATCAGTTCATTCATCAGATAAATCCAGAGGCCGGGAGACAGAGCTGAAGCAGGGTTAGAAAGTGAACAAAAGTTGAAAACGACATAAATTTGGCTAAGTCTGGAGAGACTGGGCGCCATACCTCAAGAAGGGCGCCTATTCCTTCATGCCTTAGTTTATTTTTCCAAAATTTCAAAATTTTCAAGAGAAGAGGAATACGCCTTTCCTCAAGGCATGCATTAGGTTTAGGGTTTCTACAAAATTAGGGTTTGAGAAGTTGTTTTCAAAGCAAAAACTAGGACGCCTCTATGTATTATTTTTTATATTTTCTTGCAGGTGCCTTCAAAGAGAAACAGAGCAGCAACTTCAAACCTATGTTTTTCAAGATTCAAGAACCCTAACTTGCTGGTTTCTCATAATATTTTCAGATCAGCAATCAAAGAAGACCTCCTCTTTCATATTTTCTCATCAAGAACATCAAATTTAAGAAGGAGAAGGCCTATATTATCAAATTTCAGCAAGCTGATTCATTTTTGTTCCATCTTCTGGACAAAGTGTTGAAGATTTCTCTCTAAGTTGCAGCAATTGCTTTTATTTTGCATGTCAGGGAAAACTTCATATTCATCCATTTCTAATCTTCTGGGTCTATGCTAAACCTTCTTTTGGACAAAACCCGTACCTCAGCTTTTTTAGAGAAACTAAAAGTTGTTGCTTTTTCAGTCATAAGCCAGGGTTTTCAAAATCTAATCTACTGGGTCCATTCAGATTATGCTCAAGAACAATACCCAAATGTCAGCTTTTTTCTGCTTTTTCAATCTCCACTCCATATTTTCAAAAACGGGTGATCTGGGTTGGCTTGTAACGAAATTCTAGTCAAAACCCATATCTCAAAATAAAACTCAAAAATTCATCCGTTGAAGGAAGAAAAATCAGCAAGCTAATTTTAGAAAGTTTGCCAAAATTTGTCCGAACCTAGGCTTGTTTACTGTCAATCTTCAAGTCTTTCATAATGGAATACACTCTTGCAGAGTTTAAGACCAAATCAATTATTTACCACGATTTCATCGAAACAGCTGAAACTGACTTGCATCACATCAAGCCAGTGTTCAATATACATCCTTTAGAAGATGCAGGAAATATCACCATCAGACATCTCGCCCATTCAGGCCTTCTTGTAGGAGCATCCATACCTTTCTCAGTACAGAGCTTAGAATTCATAATTGCTTGCATCAAGCATTACAATCCAGCTACAAGGGAGATACAGTCAGTTGATGGGAGAATCATTTGTAGCCTAAAACCAGATATGATTGAGAAATGCTTCTCCATTCCACCATGGCCTAGAAGCGTCACTATCAACGTAGAAGAATGTGAAAGGATATGGGAAGAACATCAAGATAAATACAGCAAGAAGATTGCACATAGGTGGCTGAAAGAGAAACATTCTACATTGCCGAAGGATGTCGGAAGAGGACAGTTCAAAGAGGAATTTTCCATCATAATAACCCTACTCAATCGAGTTACAGGTCAAGCAGATGCAACAAGGTTTCAGCCTTGGATGTTCTATGTGATACCTCATATAATGAAAAAGACAGAGTTCTATGACTGGCCTACATTGATCAGTGACTGCTTACATCATCAGATAACTGAGTATTTTCATAGACATGCATTTCACATGGTCTCCTACCTAGTCTATTTGGTTGCCTATCAAGGTAAATTCAGAGGGTTAAACACAGAGGGTTCTTTGAACGTTCAACATGTTTACAACTACTATACTCAGCTGGAATTCACTGCTGCATCATGTCATTACAAAAGGGTGAATGAAGCATTCTTGATTTATACAGTGCGAGACCCGGACAATGAGCTACATGTTCGCATCTCATCCATTGCTAGGGCTGCAATATCATAATGGGCAGATTGGTTTATTCAGTTCGCCACTTTCACTTACTTAAGGGTGTACGATTATTCAGGAGCTCCACTTATGCTACCAAGGTATCCATCAGATGAGGTAGTATGCATGGAATTCTTCAAGCAGATTTCAAATGTTCATAGCCGTCTACGTAACAAAAAGAAACCAGCCTTCAACTTTCCTTTCGCTTTAGGCATTTACACATGTAGATCATCCGCAGAAGCTAAACTAATGGGTAACAAGTTAGATAAGTTTGGTCTCAAGCCTTTTAGCGAGAGATGATTATATGATCCCCATGGCTTCTATGCATCTAGACTTGGTCAGAACCTTGCTCATACACCCGCACTTGAAGACTTTTGGGCTAATTGCAGGGATGAGTATGAGGTGCGAAGGCAAAGTCATAGTAGGTTAACCCTTCATCAAATGAAAGATTGCTTATTAGAAGATATTGAAGGGCTGTCAGATGATGATGGGGATGTAATTCTTCCAGCTTATATAAGAAATAAGGTTGAGCAACAACCTCTTCCACAGGTCAACTGGGCTCATAAAGAATGCATCACAGTGGAAGAAAGGACGAGACAAGTGGCAAAGTACAGTAAGACTTTCTTGATTCTAAGGAAAAAGGAGTCTATTCCAGTAGCAGAGCCGCCAAAGAAACATTCATCTCTTCCCTCTTCTTCAAGAGTGCAACCAAAGAACAAAGAAAAATTTCAGTCTCAAGAGGTCACAAAGGGCTGTAGATCAGCAAAGAGTGCTAAAAGGAGGTTGGATTATACAGGGATTGTTATACAGGAGCATCCTATAGCTGAAACAGAAGTTCCTCAACCAAAGCCCATACTTCAGGAAGAAGTGCAACATGATGAACCTTTGATACAAGAAACACTACCATCTCCTAGGTCTTTGCCAATTCACATTGATTTGGAAGACGAGGAGATAGAGGTCAATGTTACAATCACTCCTCCCTTGGATGTTAATAGAAATACTACATCTTGGCTTGAGAGCTCCTTGGGAAGGACAAGAAGAAGACCTTTGTATCAGGTGAATGTTGATGACCTTAGCATATACCAAGAAGCACCCAAGAAGAAGGCCAAGAAACAAATGCATTTTGAGAGGAATCTCGAGGGTGAAATGGTTATGGAGACAACTACGCCTCTTGAAGACAAAATCAAAGATGAGGTGGATGTTGAGGATTTTATCATGGTCAAAGCAAACCTTGGTAAAAGTACTCAACATGCTGATATAAGTTTGTTTAAGATGGTAACATAAAATATTCAAGAAAGAGTGCAAAAGGATGGAGAAGACAAGGCAGCCCTCAAGGCTGAAAATCGTCAACTCCGATTATGTATATCAAATATTATCCAAGGCACCTCACAAACAACTCAGTTGATGCCTCAAGTCTTAGAAACACCAGCTGATCAGCAGCAATTAAGGCAGTTAGTTATTTGTGGTAAACAAACTAATGAGTGGGTTGAAGAGATCATCAACAGAGGAAAAGAGGTCCTGACACAAGTCTTCCAGTTGAGATACAGGGCTCATGATTTATGTTAAGGTATCCAGGATTTTGAACAGCTGGTAGCCGAGTTCAAGCCTATGCACGAAATCATAATTGCAGATTTAGAGATGGCTTGTGGCTCTACAATGGCAAGGAAACATAAAAGACAAATCCTAGAGTGGAAAGAAAGTCATCTTTTCAAGGTGAACACATATGTTAGAATATTTGAGGAGTTTGCAGTGTATAAACAAAGAGTTGTTGATGCTCTTAGGTTCATCAGAGAAGTAGTTGCAGCAATTCCTTGTTAGTATTGCCTTGACGATGGTTCTTACATTGGGCTTGATGTAGTCCAAGCTGAGTTTCAGAGCATATTGCATGGCAACGAGGGCAGTGTTGGGAGAATGATGATGATTTCCATGATGTCAGCAATGTTCGAAAAAGCAGCCAATGAGAGTGAAGATTTTTGGAAATCAATTACAGATGGCAAAGAAATCTTGGAAAAGTGGCATTTTGCTATTAATAGCATCAACACTCCTACTTCAGATGAAGTTGCCTGCTTTTTAGTGGATGTGATCGAGCTTTAAATCTACTTTCTTCTAGAAGCATCTTCCATGTTTTCTTTGTATTATTGTCTCAAATCTTTTTCATTCTTCGAGGATAGAAAGAAAATATTGTAACAAGTTGTCACGAGTTGGCACTTTCCTTTTTAATAAGCTTTCTAGGGTTTAGATGTTTGAATCTTTTCTAGATTTAGAAATAAATCTTGCATGTTGGCAAGCAGTAGTTGTAAAAGCAAGGAGATTTTAGGGTTTCCTACTCCTCTGCTTAGTTATAAATAAGAGCAATGTTTGCTCATTTTATTTTAACCGTGCTTGTGATAACAAGACATAAGTGTCATAGTACCTTCTCTTTGTTATTCAGTATTGTTCACTTTTTGTAAGGAGCAAGTTTGCATGCCTCTTTAGCTACAAATACTTGTTTAGTGCATGTGTTGTGTTGATTATAGTTAGGTTGATCGCATGTTGCAAGCTTGTTGCTACAACTTGCTGTCCCGAAATTGTAATCCTTGTTCCAGAAACTTGAGTAAATAAAATCTTGAGCGTGCTTTGTCTACCTTGATATAAATATCTCAGGTTTCCGTCTATTTGTTTTGTGCTAGAAATATGAGTAAATAAAATCTTGAGCGTGCATTGTCTGCCTTGAAATAAAAGTCTCTTATTTCCGTAATACTTTTATGATCTCTTTTTCAGCTTGCCATAAAAACGTGTGTTGAAGAATAGTTTATTTAAGTATATTTGTTAGAAATCATACTCGTCCATTTCCAAACTCTCTTGCTCTACGTTTACTTGAGAGGGTGGAAACTTTTTAAGCGTAGGTTAAGTTGTAGTTGTCTAGTTTCATTAAAGGGAAAACCTCAGCCACAACATCTAGTGTTCTATAACCTTGTGTTCTCGCAGCTGAACCAAAAAGATAGGCGTAATTAAGTTTAGATTACTTTTCTTTATGCAACTCAGCAAAAGAGGGAGCTTCCCCTCCTAATTCGAAGAGAAATTTACTGCACATAGTTGTCTGTTTCCAGAATGCATTCCAGAGGTGCGATTTGAAATGCCAACAGGTGTCACCAAACTATTTACCATATTAGACAAAACTGTCAACAAACAATGTTGGCATCAATGACAACACATCAAAGGATTTCTTCTTCATTCTTCCAATAGTGTAGGTGTAGGCATCGGATTATTTCTCACAAGTTAAAAGAAGAGAACAAACAACAAATCAAGATTCAAATTAAACTCAAACAAAGCATGATGATTCTCTGCCTTCGTCACAACAACTGAAACATGAAACCTCTATGGACATTATCATTAGACCTCCTATTGTGATTAACTTGGATGATGATGATGTGATTGTTAAAATTGATGAGCAAGTGCATAATGAGCCGAATTTGTTATTTTCTTCTTCCATGAGCTTAGAGGATAACAACCGTGATGATCCTCCTAACAAGATTACATCACCACATGTTGAACTTGGTGATTGTCCTAGTACGACACTCATTGTTGCTCCTTTGGCTAGTCAATCTCCTTTTGTATATGATGAACAAGATTGGGATGTCAACGACTTGCTTTAGGTTAGATCGCATGTCATACTATCTTTGTGTCTTTTATTCGTGTTCTTTATGTGATTGCATGTGTGTAATGTGATTTGTCATATTGTACTGCTTAGCATGCCTTTATGTTTGTAAGCCTACTTTGGATGACCCTTGTCACTCTGTTGGTGTAAAGAAACAAAAAAAGTGAATATATTGTGACATTCTTCTATTTGTATATTCATTCTTCTATCTATCGTAACCATTGTCTTTTTCATCTATCTTGTATTTCCTTTTGGGGACAATGCAAAGTGTTGAGACATTTAGGTCTCTTCCATGTTGACCCAAAAGGCTTCTCCTTTTTTTCACACTCTATGTGTCATTCTTCCTTTGTGCTTGTTGTTCCATGAGTTATTTAGGGAATGATGACGATTCCAAGCTCGATTATATCACTGAAGCAAAGACATATGTTGACCACAAATCCATGGATCCATTATGTGTTATCTTAGGATTGCATGTGGGGGGCAACCTCCTTTTCATGACGTAGCTTTATTTGGAAACATATCATTAGATTAGGGCTTTCCAAATAAGCTCTCATGTCTCTTTTATCTACTAGATTTTATCATGTTCTACTTTAAAGTAATTTCTCATAGCATGGTGTTTAGCAATTTATTTAAAGTGGGGGGCATTACACCTCTCGCTTATTGCTTGCTTGATGACGTGACCTCTTGTTTAAAGTGCGGTCTTCTTATTTCATGTGATGTATCTTCTTGTTGGTTACATTGGGATTGATGTCCTTCAAGAGCGTGACCTTTCTTGGCATATGGCATTCCTTTTAGTGGTAATGTTATGGCTTGCATTCTGTAAGGAGTGAATCTTTTATCTCTCAACTAGTCCTCTCTTGATGGTGATATCGAGTTTGATGTTCCCTAAAGTGAGACATTTCATGAACTAAAAAAAACCCCTTTGACTATCTTAAACCAAAAGTCTTGGCCACCAAGAATAACACAACTTGCTTTGTGGTTCCTTTATTTCATGAGTGTCTAGCATAATGCAACTTGTTAACCTTGTGATTGTCGTGTGTGGCACCTTATCAAAGTTATCAGGGAGTATAACTTTTGTATGGTTATGGGTACACACTTGGTGTATATCGCACTGCACCAAACCATTGTGTGTTTCTCATATTGCCTTGAGGCTCACCTAGTGTATATCGAACTGCACTAGCCTTTGTGAGTGCATCATTGGGCAAACAACCTAGGCTTGGTCCATATCGTTTGGAATAATAGTCGAAGCTTGATCCGTTTTTATTTTAAAAAAAAAATTGCATTAATTTTGACATTGTATGATGTTGTATCTTGTGTTGTTTCTGCACTCGTATGTTTGTTTGTGCCTTTGTTGGTTTTCCATGGGATATTTGATCCTGGGGGCTTGATCATCCTCCTCGATCTTTGTTATCTCATATTTCTAACAATTGCACAATTAGACCTCTCTTGACTTATTTGTCTACTTTAGTGTGAGTTTGAGTGCGGGCTCATACTCTCACTAAAGTGGGGGCTAAATGTAGTGTTGAAAAATGTACTCCTTTACATTTTCACACTATGTTTGCATCCCCTTAGTTAACTGGACTTAATTAAGCTTCTAATTACCTAAATTATGTATTCCTAAGCCTTATTATTTCCATTTTCCGAAAGGGAAACCGACATTAAATAAATGCTATTATTTTAAACACCTTGGAAATTATGTGTCCTAGATTTAGGTCCTAGGACCCATTCACCTTGGAAACCGACATTAAATAAATGCCATTATTTTAAACACCTTGGAGATTATGTGTCCTAGATTTAGGTCCAAGGGTGAATGGGTCCTCCTTAAGTACCAAGACCCATTTTTAATATGTTTTTGGTGGAATTTTAATGATTCAAATTCAAGTTTCAAATGTCGGCTTATGGAATTTAATTTTCTAGAAATTATATAAACACCTATAAATACAATTATTTTATCAATTCAAACTTAACACACATAATTCAAATTTCATATGAGAAAATATTATTGTCAACATCATTGAAGAGCATATTTATCAAGTATATACAATAGCGGTCAAGATCATATCATTATGTCAAAGTTATGTGTGTCCATATTATGTTTTGGAGCTAACATTGTGATGTAGGTTTCAAGCATTCAAGCATCAAATCAAGCAATCATTCAAGCCAATTCAAGCAAGATCAATCTCCTTAGAGAGATGTGTTAGACTTTAGTCCCCTAAGGGCAGCCATTAAGGGTTTGGTGAGTTGTGACATAACATTTTTCATTCATCAAATTCTTTTCATTTGTCATTATTTCATTATCAAGGTTTAATTACCAAATTGGGGTTTGACCAAGGCAAACCCCTATTTACCCAAAAACAAACATGTTTCTCTCTTTGTATGTGCAGATTTGCAAGTGCAGAATAATTGAAATTGGATCAAAAGAATAATATTGTAAAGTTGTCAAAGTTGTCATCAAATTGATCAAGCCACAAAAACTCACCTACATAATTTATTTTTCACTTTCTGACAATGAAATCTGGAGAAATTGGGAGCTAAGATCCGAGATCAGAGGATTGTGAAATTAGATTTTGGACCCCTATATAGAGACCCATTCACCCTAGGGAAAACCTATCCTTGTATGACACTCAACACCCTCTTTAGGAGCCTAGTACACATCATTCTAACTTTCTTAGATCTACCTGGAAATTCCTGTTTCTGTTTGTGCTATCCTTAATTTTTGTATTTCAAGTTTTGCATCGCATAATTGAGTTCATTAGGTATTTTATTTTCATCTCCCAAAAGTGCATTTCAGTCTTTTTTGTCATAAGAAAATTGAGATCCCCATCCCCATAGAGTTGACTCACCTCAAGGTTGAAAGTCAATTCTATCCTTGGGAGATCTCTTTTTCTAATGAAACTAAGAAAAGTGTGGGTGTGTTAGGTCATCCTTCCATTTTGGTGAACCCATTTCACACCCTTATCACCTTATTCCTTTTTTTTATGTTTCACACACCAAAAAATTAAAGAAGGTATAATGTAGCCATTAGGGATGAATAAAGTGATTAATGAAACTACAAATAAAAAACACCCATGGAAAAAAGATAAAGCAAAAGATTAAGTAATTTTTGAAAAGAAATTAAGATGGCTTGTGAAATGGACATAGAAAAAGAAGGGTGAAAATTTTCAAGAAAGCTATTGTAGAAGGATGGATAATGTCAAGGAAGCCTCAATTAAGCATGCCAAGAGTAGAGCCTGACAAATATTATTGTGTTGCATAATAACATAAAAATATTTGAGCCAATAAGTATCCATATTAAAATAGGGAAAAATTCGACCAAATGAATAGATCAAATAAAATAATATGGTGAATTTAAGGAGTCATTGGAGAAAGGGCTTGAAAGAAATTATGTTGAGTTAAGGCATAGAAGTAGGGCTGATTTACCATTTGAAAAATGTATGGTTACAAAAAAAGATGAAAAATTTAGAATTCTTGGAAAAAGAAAAGAATGTGGAGAAAGATGATATAAGGGAAATATGCAAAAAATTAGTCACTAGTATGAATGAAACATTTGAAGGAAGAATGCATGTATTCGAAATGTCTCTGAGTGGGAGAAAACTAGGTGTCGTTCAATGGTCCCCTGCGAATGGCTCTATGGTCACTTCGTTCACTGTGGACACAACGATCTCTGAGAAAGGTTTAGTGTCATCTATGGATGTTGCGTTGGGGTCGTGCAGGATCCATAGGGCCGAGGAAAATGGTGGAGAGCTGGGTGCGGGTGAGTCTCTGTCGTCAGTGGATCTGATGGCTAGGGCTCCCTCATCTACCGTGGGGCTTTCTGATGTTGTTGGTTTGGGGAATGATGTGTGCGTCCCCTCTGCTCCTCTCCTCCCTGAGGTGCAACCTTCTTTTCCTATTGTTGGTGCTTCCATTAGAGGTAAACGAAATTCTTTCTCTGATGCAGTTGTTACCTATTTTTCACTACCAGCTCAAATAGGTAGAGCTGAATTGTAAATTAAAAGCAAAAGGTACACAATTTGTTCAAAAAAATTTCTGCTAAGTACTCATTATTGTGCAATGTTTCATTACAGCGTAAATTTCAGTAATATTATGCAAAAAACATTTCAAAATGATATCACAAGATTGCATAATGTTTGATGTTTTATTCATAACGTACAAACTAGAATCCCACACAAGCCGTGGGAGTAACTCAATTTGATTTTCACAATCAAATCAGGGGTGCATGAAGTAAAGTAAGCTATACAATTGAGAATAAAGAAAGCATAGGGTAGAAAGTGATTCATCATTGCCTGGAATGACAAATCATTGACAAGTTGAGGTTTTCAGTTGTGATGATAACTCCAGCTCCAAGCTCCCACATACCTGCAAGTTGATGAAAGTGTGGTTAGAGCAATGCAGATCAAATCCTAACATATGCTTTCGCTACTAACAAAAATATAGAATATAGTTGATCAAGCATCCATCAAATGATTTATGGTTTCAAAGGCATAAAACTCAAAGAGGAAGCTTTCAGCTTCTTTTATTTTGCTAACATGTTTGTTCACTATGTAGGAATAGATTCATTATATTTGTGATCATTTTATCAGATATGTGGAGTAAAACGGGCTCCCACAAGGGTTGAGCCCATCATATCAAGGAGGACACACTCTCAAGTTACATACGAGAGTTCATTAATATTGATAATAGTCATTAAAAGAGCTGCTGAAACTGAGAATATAATATAAGCAACCTTATTCCAAAAGATTAAGAAAAATAGCGTGAGTAACTCATCAATTTCGAGAATACATTTACATGTTTCAAGCTTCGCTTTGCATTTTCACGTTACATTTAAATGGAGTATAGAGCCTCTTTACACTGAAGAGGAAGGAAACATAATATTAAGCATTAATCTATCTCATGAGGTTTTGGGTATTCCATACAGTTTTCACCATGCTCAAACATAACATTGGCAAGAAGGTGGTGGCAGTCACCGTTTACAGAGATATTCACCATACCTACAAAGAGGAATCACGGTATCATGGTGAAGAATCCATAAACTAGCTAGACAAAGCCTCATTGCAAAGATAATCTACAGAAAGATACAATTTCAGCAATGTATTTCAAATAAGTCATGATGGTATATATGTGCAGGGCAATTCCTAGTGAAGTTCTATCAGAACATCAGCACTGTCAGGTACACAAAAATTTGACAAGAGCAGCTACTAATCAGTTTTTCAACACTAAACAAAATGAGAATAGGAGACAATGTTGAACTAAACAGTTCCATTACAATGATAAGACACAATCAACATCTATACTTGATATAATTGTAATATGTTGAACTTATAGAGCTAAATGAAATGAAGGAAACTCATAGTTACTGGTCACAATAAACCACAAAGTACAGTCAAAATGGAATAGCAACATAGCAGAGATTATCAATGAAAGACCCAGGACAAAATTCTTCATGGCGGCCATGTATTTTAAACACGAATATAAACATGGCAACCTATTTCAAGTAAAATCCAGGCTAAATATTCAGTAAATTGTCAAAAAGAGAAATGCATGGAGTGGCCTGGAATGAAACCCTTTACAGGTTAATGCAAAATCCTTTTGTTGGTTCACCGAAATCATTACATTTCCTTAAGGAAGATGAGAAGGCCTCTACTCAGGAGTTCTTACCCTACGGCCTATAGAAGCAAGGAATAATTTTAATGGTGGCTTTACATGACAAACAAGATATGGGGAAGATAGAAACCAAGACAAATACACCATGGAGAAAAATAGAACTCACATCCAAGTGAAGAAAACACAGCCAAATGAAAATTTATACAAATATTTATGCTTGGCATAGAGAAAATAATGATACCCAAATGAATAAAATAGCAGGCCATGGTTGTAGAAGCTAGAGAATGCTTCAGAAAGTTTCATGAATAAAGTATAGGAAAATAAAAGCATATAAAAACGGTTGGAGTTATACACAAAGAAATGAACCCATCTCATGGCGGCTTGCATAAAGGAGCTTTGTTCAGAAATGTGACACCATTTTGCTACAGAGGCTAATTGAAATATGGAGAAAAATCGAACCTACAGAAACCTTAATGTTCAAAAGAAATTATTCATTCTTTTCATAAATACAGAGAAATACAATGGAGTTGGAAAGCTTACCAGGTCACATCTATAGGAGAGGAACAGTCATGGCCAGGGCTCATTGGAGCATCATATTTCAAGCTCGAGCCTAGTATATCCATGGTGGCCAAAGCAAGAGAGGAGAAAAGCACCCAAAAATATGCAAAGCCCGTGGCCTTCAAGGTCAGGAAATCTTTCAAAAACATAGAGGGAAGCCACAAAATGCTTATACAACAACTTACCAGGCTTGTCCAAGGTGTGTCGACCTACGGAAGAAGCCCAAAACAACCTTGATGGTCATTAAAATCATTCACAGTAATTCCATGAAGCTTTCCAATGGTACGGTAGCAGAGTTTCTCCTTAGGTTTGCAAAATAAAATGATGGTATTATTTTAGGGTTTGATGGTTTTTACCAAATCCCTAATTCCAAGTGATGATTTTGGTTTTTGACTTTTGAAATAATCATCTCATCCTATTTTTCCCATGATAATGACTTATAGAGTCAAAGAAACTAATAATAGTGTGGTCGGCAATAATCAAGTGCCTGAATATGCTAAGTGGTCGACCAATATGTGAGACTTTGCATATCAAATATGCTAAGTGATGCTAAGTATAGTGGTGGATTCAGAATTATGCATGGGTCATCATTTTATAAGATTGAATTTCCATTTGATATAAGTCTTAATATTTATGCCTTGCATTACATATTGTAAAGTTAAAAAATTAAATGATAAAGTATAAATCGTTTAATTTATTTAACTATCTCAAGTGCAAACATAAATGTTAAGTGAAGACAGATTTTTGACTGAAGTTGTCAGTTGGAGATGCACAAGTGGAGTTCAGTTTCAGTTGATCAGATCATGTAGATAGGCCTCCTTTTTCACATCAGTTTACAGATATTTTGGGTCATGCGCATGAAGTGGTGAATTTTTCAAAGCAGGAAGAGTAGTTTACTTCATTCTTGATCTATTTTTAGTAGGGTTTCCTCTTCTGCTCAAATTTTAGCCTTGGAGTTATCATTTTACTTCAGTTCTCTTCTCCACTTCTATTATTGGCTGCTTGTGCATGCCTCTTGTATATATTGAGGAAAAAATTTCATTTTGAGCTAGTTCTTATTTTTCTCCTTTGCATTCTGCAAAGTGAATTATTTGTAACTCGGCTTATTTCAGATTAATACAATAGCAGGTTTACAGGTCAATTAGTGTATTTTTTGCAGAAAGACTCCTTTCATTACCATCATTTTAGAATTTGCCTTCAAGTTTTCAAGCATCATTGTTATGTAGGATTGATCAAAGAGTTATTGTGTTTGCATTTTTTGAAACCTTTAAATACTTTTGTCTCCTTCATGAATTTATGTATGCATCCTAGTTTAAATTCACTGGTTAAACATTGTGCAAATCAATAATCAAATAGTCTAGTTGTGGAAATCATATTTTCCTTCTATGATTGTTTCTTTAAAGCCTTTGTTTAAAACATTTAAGTGTTTGAGCTATTAGATCATGTTGTGCAAAATGAAAATAGTGAGTAATCGTTCTATGAGTTAGTTTTGCATATTGGATTCTTCGGTGCATCACCATAGTTAAGATTTACAGTTCTGCGTTTAATTTTAGTCTTTCTCCCTTTTCCTAGCAAATTACTCAATTATTAATCAAGAAATCATATAGGAACTAGCCTAGAATCTGGAGGTCTAATTCCTTATAGGGTACCCACAACCTGGAATTAGTTCCCATGTTTCAACAAATTGTTGAATTTCAACATTCGAGCATTCGGGTGCAATCTGTTTGACAACAGCAGTTTCTAAGAACTGTGTGCATTTGGTGCTTGCAGTTGCAGCTAGGATTTGACCTTTGCCTTGTGCTCGAGCCTCCCCTGTGGTGGTTTGTGGGCCTGAGGTTGCTAAGAATGAGGGTTTTTATTTGCATCAAGGTGTGGCCTATAGGTTTAACGGCTTGTGGCCCTCCCTGCCTGATCTCCATAAGTGGGTGACTAAATCTTGGAAGTCTCTGGTTTCTAGACAGATTGTCCTCTATCCCAGTGCTATAGGTTTTTTCTATGTAACTTTTTCCACCTCTGAGGATCATGGCAGAGTGTTGTACAGGGTTTGGATGTGGGGTGTTCATGCGATGTTCATCCATCTACTGTCTCGCTCTTTCAATCCTCTCACAAAGCCTCTGCATATCAAACCAGTTTGGGTTCGTCTACCGAATCTCCCTATCCAATTTTGGAAGGATTCTTGCTTCGAAGCTATTGGCAACACCATAGGCAGGTTTTTAAAGGTGGCTTCTACGTCTCAGGATCTTGGGCATACTATGGTGGCTTGTATTTTAATTGACTTGGATATCTCCCAACCTCTCCATGGTGACGTGGTCTTGATGGTGGAGGACAGACCTTGGAAGCAACTTTTGGACTATGAGGGGCTCCCTTTTCGTTGCAGGAGATGTTTCTATGTTGGTCACTTAGCCTCTAGTTGCCCTTTTGCTTGTCGCAAGGGTGTTGCTACTTGGTGGAAGAATTCTCTCACGAACCACCTCACGGTTGGCTCTCCCCCTTCGGATAGCTAGTATGAGGAGGGAGAATCTCCCTCCTTTGCTTCTCCCATGAAGTTGGTGCCTTTCCTAGATCCTCTTTTAGCTAACCATTCCTTGAAACCTCTGCCCCGATCTGTTGTTGTTGTGTCATCATAACCTTCTTTTGTTGTTGTCTCATTGGATCCTACCCATCCTTCGTTGAATGACTATGTTGTTCCTTTGTTCATTATTGTCTCTATTGCTTCACTGTCGACTCTCTTGTTGTGTGGTGGATCCTCTCCCGGGGTGGTTGTTATGGATTTGATCCCCTCACCATACTCGGTGGATGTCATTCCCAAGCCTTCCTAATCGTTTGTGCTGATAAAAAAGAAGGGACTCCCCAAATTCGTTACTGCTTCACGGCCTTAGATTAGGGAGTTAGATCAGTCCACTCTGGTGCTGTCTAATCTTTGTTGGTTTCTCTACAGTTGTTAGTTGGATATCTTTGTTTGTTTTCTCCTAGTTCATGTTTTGTATGAACTAGCTTTTTTTTTTGGCCTGTTGTGCTTTCTGTGTGAAGGGTACAACACCTTGTAAATGTTGCTTACTTTATCAAAAACATTTGAAGGAGGATGGGAATATCCTATACTATTCAACAAAAATTAACTATTAGCAAATTGTCAAAAAATCCTATCTCCTAAGATGAAATGACACCTTGAAGAGGTAAACCCTCTAGATCAAGACTCACCCCCATGCCAAATAATTTAAGAAGAGTATATGAAGAAGAGATAAGTATTGAATCATTACTTAGGGTAGACACAACAAGAGCAATAATATTGTATGAATACTTTTTAGGAGATATTAGGGAATGAATATTTTGAGATTTAGTTGCCTAGAGATAAAGGTAGAAGAAAAAGATTGGTGAAAAAAAGAACTAGGCAAAAGAGGCCTAAAGAAGAAAGGAAGAGAGAACCAAGAAAAAAAGTTAAGTTCAAAGGAAGGATGAGCCCAAAACTACAAAAGGAGAAATCAAATGCTCCATCAACTCATGTTAAAATATCCACAAACAAGATTAAGCTCCATGTGTTTAAAAAAGATACTAAGGTGGCAAGTGAGCATCTCTTTATCATGGAATCTCACTAGAATAGAGTTGGCATCCATGATGACTAGACTTGGTTATAGGAATGTGTAGAAACACTCAAAGATGAACTTGAAATGGTACATTAAATTCTGCACAAAACCTGACAAGAAGTGGGAAGAAATAAGTGAGCTATGTTTGACAATTTTATTCACCTAATGCCCCAACTAAAAATGTTAGCAAAATGAGATAAATGACATAAGGAAACAATAGATCTGTGAAAAACTATAACCAACATTCTGAAAGTGTGGTTAGAAATTTGGAGGAACCACTTGTTGGGTGAAAATAATGTAATCAACTTTTCAATAGATTATGCTATCTAGATTTCAGCCACAACTATGTGAGATATAATCTCTCCTCTCAGAAAGGGGAGGCGCCATTCTTACTGCTAATAGAAGCTATAGTAAAACTTATGAAATACTTACAAAATTTACACTATACCTATGAAATGGGGGGGGTGTGTTACATTCATACTTCTCTCTTTTATCAGAGAAGATGTTCACAATGCTTCACAATTGGAAAGTCCTAGATCTGATAACTGAAACTTAACAAACAACAGTAATGCTGATATCTCTATCTTGTCAAAGAAAAGCATAGAGATATCATATATGATTTATAATTATAAAAAAAGAAAAGGAAAAGGGAAAGCTCATGAAGGCACAAAGTCGTTCTGTAGCTTTTTCGATGTTGAATTTGTAGAAGTATCGTTGTCGTATTAGAAGCACAAAGTCTTCTTAGATACAACAATCCTTTGAACCGAATGAACAATTACAAGCACAAAGTCTTGTAGAACTTTCAACCAAAACATTCACACATAAAATCAAATCCAAATAATATATGTAACACAAAGTTTGCATAAACTACTTGAAGCCCCTCAGATCTCATACACTAATCACCACTGATATAATCAAATCATAAGATAATCGATCCCAACACAAAGTCTGGTATGCAATCCTCTTCTTTATTGATTAGATCTAGATTCACAAAATTGAATACAAAGCTTCAATGTTTGTTTCAAAGGAGAAGCACTTCCTTGCAAAATATCAAAAGGTAAATATTACAATAGAGATCTCTCATATATATAGAAAAGAGATATGAGTAAATTTAGGAAAGTAGGTGAGCAAAAATAGGAAACCCTAACGTAACTAAGTGTAATTTTTCTTTGAGAAGCTACGTCTCATATTTTTGGTGTAATTACACATTACAAAAAGACATTTAAGATGTCACAAATTATTTACAAAATGCATATGGGAATGCATCAAAACATTCAATACTGGGAGATCAAGAATCTTCATGGTTCATTGCTTGGGCGCGGAAGTCTTCATATTTCTTCCTGGTCTCCTGGATGAATTTATCATCCGTACCAATGGTATAATCCACTATGGTGTGAATCCTCGTGACTGATCTCTTGGCGGATGAAAGAACCTTCTTGCACCTGTAAAGAAGCGTTTTAAGGTTATCAAGGGTGAGCATGATATCACATAGGTCATCTATGGAGGCATCTGAAAAGTCTGCACTCTCTATCTAACCCATGATGGCTTATTTGAATATCTGTAATAGTTCTGCAGCTGGAAGGAAGATACAGTCTTCTTCGAGAAGCTTGTCGGGCAACTCTTTAACCCTTCTTTCAAGAATAATCCGATGTTCTTCCACATCTTCCTAAACCTGGTGGAGATCTTTTGTAAGGGATTTAATCGTCTGAATACGATGCCTCAAAGATTCCCTCACTTCAACATATTTTTCTTTGTCGGGAATAACCTTGGTTTCCACCAATTTACTGAGCTTTACCTGTTTCATTTGTGACCAAAATGATAGGCATTTTTCCATCTCTTTAAGCTCTTGAGAAAGAACAAATTTTTCTTTATCCAAGTCTAATTTGAGCTTAGCTACCTGGGTAGCTTTCTCATCAGTGGCAATTATGATTTGAGAACCGTGTTCTACAACTTTGTTGATGAAGTCATACAACACTTTTCCTTTGGAGAGAAATATTTCAGCCTTTCTGATAGCTGGGTCCTCAGGACTTACCATTTCCAATGGTTGTGCATTACTTGTAGATCCTGTAAGCTTTTTAACAATAGCGGCATAATGCTTTGCCCTTTGTTTGTATAGGTCATGGGCTTACTCCATTTTGTCCAGTCTATCTACCAATATATTCAAAGTTACTTGCACATTTGCCTTGGCACTTTCATTAGTAACTTTTCCAAGCTAGACTCTAGTTATTGTATAATCCTCCATATTAACATGCCCTTCTCTTGAGGTGGAATGCACATCTCTATATATTTCTAACTTGATTTGTCAACCTGGAGCCATGAATATACTTTCACTTTCTTCTTACCCTTGGCCTTTGGTGGAGGTATCTCTTCGAGATCAATCTCTTCAGGAGAAATCATTTGCTTCTTTCGTTTCGATACTTGGGATACCAACCACGGGGGAAGAGAGGAGGCAAATGATTTATGGTTGACAGTCAATTCTTTTGTTACCGCCACTTCTGATGGAAGGACGAGTATGGAAACAATCGGTGAGGCATCTGTCACCACCGTTCTAGAAACCTATACATTGACCTGATTCTGCAGAGAGTCAATCATAAACCTATTAAATTCAGCTTCTGAATTGAGGTCATATGATGGCGAAGACAAGTTGGGAATGGATAATGGAGAACCTGATGGAACATCAACCATTTGAACACTCGTCAATGAAGGAGTATCTAGTGTGGTTGATGCTACAAGGAGTGGTGTAATGTCCACTGTGGGAATGGAAGATGTGGAAAGAGGTGGTGGAGAAATGTCAATAATCAGAAATGTGAGAGGAATGCTTGAAATTACAGGTGATGATGACTAGGGAAAATCTTCAACTATCTGCTCGGGTGGAGACATAGCTTGTTCTTCATCAGGCTTGAGTTCCTGTTGATCATTTTCCTGATCCTCTTTCTCACTTTCTTGATCACTTTCAGACTCATGTTCATCTTTTGAATGTTCTTCTTCATTGGAGTATGTTTCCTCCAAATCTACTTCTTCAGCGGATTGATCACTTGTACTTTCTTCATTATCAGAATCTATCACTTCAGAAATAGGCTTCTTTCCTTTTGAGCAAGATGGTTTAGATTATGTAGTCCCTTCCTCATGGATGGCTTGAACATTCTTCTTTCCAATAGTGAATTTTATTTTAGGGCCCTTTGTTGAGGAAATAGGAATAACCGCAAATTTGTCTTTGATGCGGGGTTCTTGTTGTAGATTAACCTGTGTTCCAGATTCTTCTCCTTCTGACTTTGTTCAAAAATCTTTCATCTAAAAACCATGCTTATGTAACCATTCAATAGTGCTAGCCAAAATTGGGGCTAACCTTTCTCTGATGGAAATGTTCTCCTTCTTTGACCATTGAATTGTAGGCAAAGGTTTCTTGAAGATCTGTTGTTCGTCATAGGTAGCATTTAGGATGTCGACAGGATCTATAAAATCCTCTGGTAGGTCAGCAACACCAAGATCTTTGATCTGTTGAATAGTCAACCTACACCAGTCCATCTTACGAATAGCTTCTTCGTCTCTACAATCAGCCCAAATGTCTTCAAAGTGATTTCCATGTTTGTGCCCCTTTTTCAACTTCTTTTTGACATCTTGGTAATCAAAATTAGGTCTATATTTGTAGGTCCTGATCGTCATGATCTGCATCTCAGCATAGACTTATTTTTCCTTTTGCACACTTTTGATGGTATATCTACCGATTGTCATTGGAAACTTAAAACCAGGTTTATGAATCCTTCGGCGTTCTTTGTGAGCTGAGATCAGTTGTCTACATAACTCCATCAAAATCCACTTGTCTGAAGGATATCTGGGAAACATGTAAGGATAGCCAATATAGCATCCTACCCTTATGTAAGTAAAAGTCGAGAATTGAAGATATATGCATCTGACCTTACTTACCACTCTATAAGCCTCATCTGATACTCTTTTTCTTTTGAGAGTTGGATCAAAATTGAAAAGCAGAGGTGCAAACAAAACGTCAATGACTCCTAAAATGATGATGGCTCTCCTTCAATTCCAGTTGGTAAAATTAATCATAGACTGGTGTAGAAAGTCGGTTCCCTTTTGTGGATAGGCCTGAGAACTGTCTCATCATAGTTGTAGCATACACCAAGTACGAAGTCATGTAGAACTTCAAGGTAGTCGGTACGTTAATCAACTACTCATGAATTGAATCACTGATCTCTTTACCCCAGTAAATGTGAACTTTTTTTCTTCTTATAATTCGAATGTATCCATACATCCAATCACAAAAATGGGAAGTTTCTGGCAATCCTTTCACCTTGCTCAGAAGTATGATCATGTCTTTGGTGTCCTCTTTGAAGTCAACTCGAGGAATCCCTTTCGGCATTCTGGAAATAGTATGTTGAGGTTCCTTCAACCATTTACTATTGATCAGATACTTAGCTTTATTTGGATTTGAGTCATAAACCTCTTGTGTTGATTGTACCAAGATGTCGACATACTTCTCCATTTGCGAGATTTTGAAAACTATGTCAAAGAAGTCTGGATCTAGTCTCAAAACCTCATGTCCGGAAGAATTGATGACACTTTTGCTCTCCCAAATATAGTGAGAAGCAACTTGGAGAACAAACTCTGTGTGATGCGCAACAGTTGGAAATCAAGAGACAAGATGAAGATTACTGTGCACGATAGCTCTCAGAGAGTCTTCAAGAGGCTTTTGTTCAGTTCTTTTAACGAAGTCAAGGAGATCTTGATGGCCAACTTTCGTGTCTCTGATCTCTTCAACCTTCGAAACCACTACCGTTGGTAGGTAAACACCTTGGTACTTGTATTTCATCTTGCCTTCAACTTTTGAAGACGAAGGAGGTTTCTTAGCTATCATCTGAGTTTACTTCATCTTTGTTTAGGAAAAGATCTTTTGACAAGATCAATCACTACTCTTCAAATAAGAGTCAACAAATCATTAGTAAAAAAGGCAACATTGAGATGCGTGAAGTGAGGGATGTTGAGCAAGCATGGTGGAAGTGACGAGGAATGAAAAACGATGCTAGGAATTGTCAAGAATTGGTTCAGAGCGAAACTCGATAGTTTTAGAGTGATTTTGGTCAAGTGAAGGAAAAAGTGCAATAGCTCCAAAAAAGTGCACTTTTGCCTTAGTAAAATATTTTGGCTTCAGGGAAAAGTGTAAAGGCGCTGAAAATCAGTGCCCTTGCACTTGGGGAAAAATGCTTTTGGTGCAATGGTGCTGAAAAAGTGTGCCATTGCACTTGGGACTCAGAATTTGTTGTGGGAGTATAGGAGCGCCCTTTTTCAGCGCTTCAACGTTTGGAGCAAAAATTCTAAAATCAATGGCATTGAATTTTCATGCCTTGGCTTCATTAAGTTGATATTTTACTGAGAGTGGAGTGCAAGAGGCACGAAGAGGAGAAGGCATGGATTCTTCATGCTTCAACAATAACCTTTATCAAAACGTTTAAGGAAGAACGCATTTGATTTGGAGAGAAAAAAGTGAATGGCTAAGAAGAAAACGCGAATGGAGGAAAAAGCATGAAAGACAAAGCACATTTTTGTTGAGAATGAAAGCTGAGAAAAACGTATGCAAGGAAAAATGTATGCATCAAACAACAAAAACCCCACAAGAAAGACATGAAAAAAAGAAAGAAGACATGATCAAACAAAGAAATCATGAAAATAAAAACAAAACGTACCTGGAGAATGCTGTTAGATAAACCGAAACTGAAAAGGAGCCCTTTCTCAAAAAATGTGTTTTGTAGCGAATAGCTTGGTCGACCAGCAAGAGGAGAGAAGGAGAAAAGAATAAAAGTGAAAAGAAATAAACCAAAATCACTTTTAAGTGATCAATGAGTAGAAATAGCGAACTCAAGTTGTGCATTCAATCAAGGCACAAAAGGTGGAGAGAAAAAATGAAAGAAATGCAAAAGCTTGGCAAAAATACGCCAAAGTTAATAAAAATTAAGTTAAAAACACTTTAGGTGCAAAGGCGCACTTTTTCAGCTCTTCTGCACCTGGTCAAAAATCACTTAACTGCAAGGGCACTGAAAAAGTGTGCCCTTGCACTTCCAACACTTAGTCAAATTTATGAAAGGCATTCAGAGCGCACTTTTTGAACTCAACTGCACTTTTCACTAGCTTTCTAAGTTTGGACAGTGAAGGCTCGCGACGGTGCCCGTTTCGAAGGTCTTCACGAGGCGAACATGGGGAGATGCTCAAATTGACTACCTGAGACTTTGGAACACATTTCGAGGTGGATTTAAAATTGCCTCTTTTTCATGCTTGAACATCACGAATCTAGGAAACAAACAAGTTCCGTAGGGAGGTTATCCGTGGAACGAGCGCTGCTAGTTTCCATGATAACAGTTGGCTCTTGTTCGGGATATTTCTTCAGTCGCTCTCTCAAATGAGTGAAGGGAGAAGAACTCTAGAATTCAAGTTCCTTTATCCCTCCATTGGGCTTGGAGTCAGGTGACGACAACAAAAAATAAAAAGACACAAAGGAATAAAAATAAAAATATTTACATCTGGAACGTTCATCACTTTACTATGTAAAATGTTTGAGGTGTTGTCCTCTGTGAGGAAGAGGGAACGATGTTCCATATCCATATGCTAGCAAGAAACTATTCTCACCGTACAACTGGTGAACTTGGAAAGGAAATGTCCACAATGAGTCAAATTTTTGTGTATACCTTTTGGCTCTCTCCGTTTTTCCCATAGGAGAATGAAGTCATCAATTCGAAAGTCCTGGGACTTAGCCTTTTTGTCAAAAATCTTCTTTACTTGTTGCTGGTGTTCTACAATGTGATCATCAACCTGGACACGCTTCTCCTCCAATTCAGAGAGATACATTATGCGCTTGTCAACAAAATTATCAAAGGTCTCATCTTCAATAGCCTTTGCCAGCTTTAGGGATGGAAATTCCAGGGTTATTGGAATTTCGGCATTCAACCCATACAAGAGTTGAAAGGGGGACATACCGATTGCCCGCTTTGGAGTGATCATGTCTGCCCACAGGGCATCATACAAAGCCTTGTGCCAAAGACATTGATTTTCCTCTACCATCTTCCAGATGATAGTCACCAGATTCTTGTTGCTTGATTAAGCTTGACCATTACCCTGTGGGTAATAATCAGAAAAATGTGACAAGGTTATGCCATGTTCAAAATAGAACTCAATGATATCGTTCGATGAAAAGGCAGAAGCATTGTCGGAAATGATTTTGTTTGGCACGCCAAACTTGGAAATAATATTCTCTTTCAAGAATTTCCACACTACTTCAGAAGTCGCGTGCTTCGTAGGAATCGCCTCTACCCACTTGGTGAAATAGTCGGTAGCGGTTAGGACGTAAACATGTCTAGCACTTTAGGATGGATTGACTGTGCCTATGAAGTCGATTCCCCACTGTTGGAAAGGTTCTTCAATTACCACAGGATTTAATGGTAAAGCTGCCAGCTTAGGCTTGCCAACAAATTGTTGACATAGCTCGCACTTGTGTACCCAAGAGTACGCGTCTTGGAAGAGCGTGGGCCAATAGTATTTTTCTCTTAGAATTTTGTGAGTAGTGATGGGTGCTGAAAAATGCCCTCCACATGCCAAGTCATGGTATGATTTCAACAGCTTTTCTTGTTGTTCCTTATCTACACACCGCAAAAAGGTACCATCGATTGTGCGCTTATACAAGCCATTGTCCCATAAGACAAAATTGGTTGATTTTAACTTGACAGTCCTTATCTCTTTTGATTTCAAGTTACTTGGGCATTCACCGTAAGTGAGAAAATGAGCGAAGTTAGAATACCATTCATCAGTGGTGCTGACAAACAGCACAAGGGGTAGTTCCTTTGAATTTTCTTCATTGTCTAAAGCTTCTTCATCTTTTGAAACTTCTTCGTCGAGGTTGTTCTCTGTAATGAGTTGACACAACCCACGTCCCCATATCAGATTAGTGGGTTTAATCTCCAGATCATACTCCTGAATCTTGGCAACTCAGTTGCCTCTCTTTGTCCCGAATTCCTGCTGTGTTAGAATTGATTTAACAGTTGTATCTGGAACCAAGACCTTGACATGACTATTCAGGATGTAAAACTGAAAATGTTTAACAACCTTGACCATGACAAAGGCATGTTTCTCCATCTGAGAATACTTCAACTCATAGTTCTTGAGGGGGAAGCTCATGAATGCAATGGGCGATTCAAAACCTTCATGGTTGAAAGTGTATGCTCGGAAGCATAATTGTACATTATGAAATCTTTGGTGAAATCAGGACAAACCAATATAGGAGCATGAGCGATTTCCTCCTTGATGTTGTCAAATGTAGCTTTTCCTTTTGCGGTCCAGTGGAAGGTGGTATTACCTTTCATCATATTTATGATATGATGAGTTTTTTTTGCAAAGTCCTAGAGGAACCTTCATAGGAAATTTACCTTGTCGAAGAAAGAGTGAACAACCTTCTTACTTGATGGCAAGGTGAGGGATTTGATGCCATTGACTCTTTCTAAGTCGATCTTAATTCCTTTGGTAGAAACTGCATGGCCAAGAAGTTTTCCCTCTGTAACCCCAAAAACTAACTTTTTAGGATTTAGGGAAATGCCATGTTGACGACATCTCTCTAAGATTTGTCTTAGGTGATTACATTGCTCGTGACGCTTTTTGGAAAATACTATGAGGTCATCAAGATACACCATAATGAAATTTCCCATCACGTCATGGAAGCCAGGTCCATAGCACGTTGGAAAGTAGCACTAACGTTTATCAAGCCAAAAGGCATTTGGCAGTATGCAAAGGTACCCCATGGTGTCGTGAAAGCAGTCTTGTGTTGTTCATTTGAGGTGACCTCAATTTGATTGTAACTGGAGAAACCGTCCAACATGGAGAGCATCTCGAATCCAGTCACATTCTGCAAGACTTGATTCATGACAGGGAGAGGGTAATTGTCTTTAAGTGACAACTGGTTGAGATTTCTAAAATCAACACAGATGTGGATCTCACCATTCTTCTTGCACACTGGAACGATATTTTCTATCCATGTCAAATGGTAGATTGGGAAGATTATCCGTGCGTTCAACATTTTCTGGACTTCTGCAAGGATGGTTCTAGAGATCTTTGGATTGTACTGCCTTTGCTTTTGCTTGAAAGGCAAAGCTCCAACCTTAAGTGGAATATCATGTTGCACCTCCTTTGGTTGAAAAGATTTGAGATCTTCATATGAATACACCAGGACATCCATATATTCTTGTAGCAGCCTGGTGAACTGTCTTCTCTCTTCGGTGGTGCATAATTTGTCGATGTTTACCATCTTTGGATCAGCTTCAGTTCCCAGATTGTATTGCTCAACCTCATTAGATGAGTTAGAGTCGGCGAGTTGTTGTTTGACGTAATGGTCATGTTTGTCAAAGAGCCTTTCTAAAGATACCAACCCCTTAGGGATTTTGTTCCCCTAAGTTGTAGGAATTCTTTGTTGGAAACTTGATCTATACCAGACACAGATTCTCGCGGAGGGGAATCACTTCCTTCGAAATATAATTCATTGAAATTCTCTGCCTTTTCTAAGAAGGCGACTATCTGATGATCGTCGTTGAAAATCTGCCAGTTCTCTAAATTATCGGGGACACTTGGACGGAAGACCAACTTGATAGTGTAGGGGAACCTTGAAAATCCTTGTGTGGGATAACTAGTGTGGCTGATACTACTAAAGAATCCGCCTTGCCATTGTATTCCCTTGGTACCACAAAAATATCAAAAGCATCAAACTCTTCAATGCAATCCCAAACGAGATTGCGGTAATGCCTAAGCCTATCATTTTTCATTTGATATAGGTTTCTCACCTGACATACTATCAGCTCAGCATCACCTTGTGCATGAAGGTTTTTAATACCTTTCTTATGCGCCACTTGCATTCCCAACAACAAAGCTTCATATTCTGCAGTGTTGTTGGTGTTATGAAACTGTAGCTTGAAAGAAAAAAGGGAAGAACTTTCCATTAGGAGAAATGAAAACCATCCCAGCTTCAGAACCGGTTGAAGAATAGCTACCATCGAACTCCAACAACCAAACGCCATTTGGATCACCGAGGCTAACGATGTCAAAATTTGGAAACTCGTCTTCTGGCAGAGTTTCAGGATCTAATGTTGACGAATCATCTAGTGATGATTCATTGGTCAAAGAAAGAGATTCAACACTATCCAACTCATGTGATGTTGAAGATTCACCAACCTCTTTCATTTGAAGATAATAATTCCCCATTCCTGAAGATTCAAATAGGATCTGGGCTCTTGGATCATCTGATTGGGTCACTGAGAATTTTGCTTCCTTCTCAGGAATGAGCTTTTGCATTACGCCCTTTACTGGTATTCTAGCTTCGGACATATCCATACTTAATTCTCCCCCAACATCTTTACAAAAATTGTGCCCGAGGAGAATTCTATATGACATTGGTACATCAGCCGCTAGGACTGTCATTTTGATCTTTTTATTGGGATATGCGGCAAATCCATATTGCGCGTCTTTGATCTGACAGATCAAGGGAACCTGTTTATTTTTCATAAAGAAGCAACGGCTAATGGTCTTGGTCATTTCTAAACCCAAGGTGGTGACTACTTTGGCGGGCATCATGTTATCGGAGGCACCAGAGTCTATGACACAATTACTTAGTTTGAAACCATTTGCCAGCAAGGACATAAAAAATGGATCAATGCATCCAGAAGCAGTTGGGGGATTAGATACCAAATAATTATGAGGCGCCTTAGGTTTAGGAGCAACTGGGACCTCAGGGGGTGAATCCCGAGTTGGAGTAATTCCTTGATCCTTAGCAAATTGGACAAGTCTGTCAAATTGGTCAGGGTTAGCTTTGAGGTATTCCGCCTTGGACATTTGAACCTTGGTCTTTTTTGCATGATCGATAATGTCAAAGGCTTGGAAAGAATTTTGTAAACTGGATGTAGTGACTTCACTAATCGGTTTAATGAAAGGCATATTGGTCTTCAGAACCGGGTGATTAGCTTTGGGGATAGCGGGAGTTGGAGTTGAGGAATGTGGTGCACTAGCCTGTGGGTTTACTGCTTTTTTAGGTTGCCAAGGGAGGGGAGATCCTCTTTTGGCAATCGTGACGGGTGGATTTTTAATTTTCAGGTGGACCAACAACTTGAGCTTTGTCAAGTTGGCTTTGTTGATGCTGTGTAAAGACAGTGTAAGTGTCTGTCACCAAGTCTTCTTGCTCTTCTTCATCCACTATTTGCAAATAGCTGATCTTGGAGTTGCCAACCGATTCTGTCTCTTCTTCTTGGAAAAGATCGGCGTTTTGTTCTTTAGGATAATGTGGTTTAGCATAGTCCTCTTGTTCAGCTTCATAATATCCTGCTGTAGCATTGGCAGGTGGAGCTTCTAGAGCGAGCCTACCTTGTGGTGCCAGAAGACAATTCTAACTTTTGTTTCCGGCATATTTGGGGAAAGTCCTTCTTGGGACATCCTTGTAATTTGTATTATTGTTGGCAACTTGCTTTTTCAAAGCGAGGAGCTCATTTGCCAGTTGTTGCACCATAGGATCTGTAAAGTCGGAATTGGTGCTAGGGGTGATGGCATTGGATGTTGGAGATCCTGACACCTGCATCCTTTTGTTGGTATTGGAGTTGTCGTTAGTTCTGATCTCTCTGGCTAGGATCATGTCATCTTCAAGGCTTGTAGCTAATTGTTGTGCCGCTTCAATATTGGCAAGAGTTTCCCTACGTAAGAAGAAACTTTCCTTGGGTAACTGAGTATTGATGAAAAAGCACTACAAGTTGTGATCTGTTGGTTTAGCATCTTGCAGGATTCGTGTCACCAACTTGTTGAATTTTTCCACAAATTCTCTCATAAGTTCATGAGCCTCTTTCCGCATGGTTGTTAGTTGTGCTAACAAAGCATGTGAATCTTCGGCGGGCTTGAATCTCTCCTCAAACTTGGTTCGGAGAGTGGCCCAGCTAGTGATCAAAACATTGGGCAGAGTGTAGAACCATTCTGTAGCAACCCCTTGGAGGGATTCGATGAAGAGCCTCACAGAAACATCTTCATGTTCAATGGCCAAAACACCACAAACAATGTAGAAGGCAGTGATGTGTTCATCAGGGTGTTGCTTGCCATTGCCGGAGAATTTAAGAAGGTGTTTCCTGGAAACATGTGGGAGATCGTGCAGCCAAACGAAGGGGACCAAAGGCATTTCCCCATGGTCCGGTAGGTGGTGCGGCCATTACTAGTTGCACGATAGATGCTTGCGTTGCACGTCTGTTGTAGACAGACCAGAAAGGTGGGAAAGAAAATCTTTCTTTTCGCAGAGAAAAACTCGTGGCACGTTGCAGCGGTGACTTTGTTCACGAAGGAGTGAAAGAAAAATTACGTTGCAATAACTCCTCAAACAACGGATCTGTAACTCCTTGAGCCCCCAAAATTTTCATATAGCTTCAGTCCGCTAGAATGCAGATTTGAAAAGGATAAAGATTTAAAGAGAAAAATATAAAAGATACACTAAGAAATTGGAAAGCATATTCACTTCAATCAAAAGTGTGAGGCTTGGATTGCGTGATTCATTCCCCAACGAAGTCGCCAAAAAACTGTTGGGTGAAAATAATGTAATCAAATTTTCAATAGATTACGTAATCTAGATTTCAGCCACAACTATGTGAGATATAATATCTCCTCTCAAAAAGGGGAGGCTCCCTTCTTATTGCTAATAGAAGCTATAGTAAAACTTATGAAATACTTACAAAATGTACACTATACCTATGAAATGGGGGGGGTGTGTTACCTTCATACTTCTCTCTTTTTTCAGAGAAGATATTCACAATGCTTCACAATTGGAAAGTCCTAGATCTGATAACTAAACTTAACAAACAACAGTAATGCCAATATCTCTATCTTGTCAAAGCAAAGTGTAGAGATACCAGATATGATTTATAATTATAACAAAAGAAAAGGAAAAGGGAAAACTCACGAAGGCACAAAGTCATTTCATAGCTTTTTTGATGTTGAATCTGTAGAAGTATCGTTGTCGTATTAGAAGCACAAAATCTTCTTAGATACAACAATCCTTTGAACCAAGTGATCGATTACAAGCACAAAGTCTTGTAGATCTTTCAACCAAAACATTCACACATAAAATCAAATCCAAATAATATATGTAACACAAAGTTTACATAAACTACTTGAAGCCCTTCAGATCTCATACACTAATCACCATCAATATAATCAAATCATAGGATAATCGATCCCAACACAAAGTTTGGTATGCAATCCTCTTCTTTATTGATTAGATCTAGATTCGCAAAATTGAATGCAAAACTTCAATGTTTGTTTCAAAGGAGTAGCGCTTCGTTGGCAAATATCAGAAGGTAAATATTACAATAGAGATCTCTCATATATATAGAAAAGAGAGATAAGTAAATTCAGGAAATTAGGTGAGCAAAAATAGGAAACCCTAACCTAACTAAGTGTAATTTTTCTCTGAGAAGCTACGTCTCATATTTTTGGTGTAATTACACTTTACAAAAAGACATTTAAGATGTCGCAAATTATTTACAAAATGCATATGGAAATGCATCAAAACATTCAACACTGGGAGATCAGGAATCTTCATGGTTCGTTGCTTGGGCGAGGAAGTCTTCATATTTCTTCCTGGTCTCCTGGATGAATTTATCATCCAGACCAATAGTATAATCCACTATGGTGTGAATCCTCATGACTGATCTCTTGGCAGATGAAAGAACCTTCTTGCACCTGTTAAGATGCGTTTTAAGGTTATCAAGGGTGAGCCTGATATCACATAGGTCATCTATAGAGGAATCTAAAAAGTCTGCACTCTCTATCTGACCCATGACGACTTCTTTGAAGAACTGTGATAGTTCTGCAGCTGGAAGGAAGATACGGTCTTCTTCGAGAAGCTTGTCGGGAAACTCTTTAACCCTTCTTTCAAGAATAATCTGGTGTTCTTCCACATCTTCCTGAACCTGGTGGAGATCTTCTATAAGGGATTTAATCGTCTGAATACGATGCCTCAAAGATTCCCTTACTTCAACACATTTTTCTTTGTCAGGAATAACCCCGGCTTCCACTAGTTTACTGAGCTTTACCTATTTCATTTGTGACCAAAATGACATGCATTTTTCCATCTCTTTAAGCTCTTGAGAAAGAACAACTTTTTCTTTATCCAACTCTAATTTGAGCTAAGCTACCTGCGTAGCTTTCTCATTAGTGGCAATTATGATTTGAGAACCATGTTCGACAACTTTGTTGATGAAGTCATACAACACTTTTCCTTTGGAGAGAAATCTTTCAACCTTTATGATAGTTGGGTCCTCAGGACTTACCATTTCTAATGGTTGTGCATTACTTGTAGATCTTGCAAGCTTTTTAACAATAGCGGCATAATGCTCTGCCCTTTGTTTGTATAGGTCAAGGGCTTGGTCCATTTTGTCAAGTCTATCTGCCAATATATTCAAAGTTACTTGTGCATCTACCTTAGCGCTTTCATTAGTAACTTTGCCAAGTTGGACTTTGGTTACTGTATAATCCTCCATATTAACATCCCCTTCCTCTTTAGGTAGAATGCCAATCTCTGCATATTTCTGACCTGCTTTGTCAACCTGGAGCCATGAATATACTTTCCCTTTCTTCTTACCCTTGGCCTTTGGTGGAGGTATCTCTTCAAGATCAAGCTCTTCTGGAGAAATAATTTGCTTCTTTCATTTTGATACTTGGGATACCAACCATGGGGGAAGAGAGGAGGCAAATGATTTCTGGTTGACAGTCAATTCTTTTGTTACTGCCACTTCTAATGGAAGGATGGGTATGGAAAAAATCGGCGAGGTATCTATCACCACCGTTCTAGAAACCTGCACATTGACCTGATTCTGCAAAGAGTCACTCATTAACCTATTAAATTCAGCTTCTAAATTGAGGTCATATGATAGTGAAGACAAGCTGGGAATGGATGATGGAGAACCGGATGAAACATCAACCGTTTGAACACTCGTCAATGAAGGAGTATCTAGTGTGATTGATGCTACAGGGAGTGGTGTAATGTCCACTGTGGGTATGGCAGATGTGGAAAGAGGTGGCAGAGGAATGCCAATAATAGGAAATGTGAGAGGAACGCTAGAAATTACAGGTGATGATGACTGGGGAAAATCTTCAACTACGTGCTCAGGTGGAGACATAGCTTGTTCTTCATCGGGCCTGAGTTCCTATTGGTCATTTTCCCGATCCTCTTTCTCATTTTCTTGATCACTTTTAGACTCATGTTCATCTTCTGAATGTTCTTCTTCATTGGAGTTTGTTTCCTCTGAATCTTCTTCTTTAGCGGATTGATCACTTGTACTTTCTTCATTATCAGAATCTATCTCTTCGGAAATAGGATTCTTTCCTTTTGAGCGAGATGGTTTAGATTTTGCAGTCCCTTCCTCATGGATGGCTTGAACATTCTTCTTGCCAATAGTGAATTTGATTTTAGGGCCCTTTCTTAAGGAAGTAAGAATAACCGCAAATTTGTCTTTGATGTAGGGTTCTTGTTGTAGATGAACCTGTGTTCCAAATTCTTCTCCTTCTGACTCTATTATGAAATATTTCATCTGAAAACCATGCTTATGTAACCATTCAGCAGTGTTAGCCAAAATTAGGGCTAACCTTACTCTGATGGAAATGTTCTCCTTCTTTGACCATTGAATTGCAAGAAAAGGTTTCTTGAAGATCTGTTGTTCGTCATAGGCAGCGTTTAGGATGTCGGCAGGATCTATAAAATCCTCTGGTAGGTCAGCAACACCAAGATCTATGATCTGTTGAACAATCAACATACACCAGTCCATCTTATGAATAACTTCTTCATCTTTACAATCAGCCCAAATGTCTTCAAAATGATTTCCATACTTGTGCCCCTTTTTAGCTTCTTTCTAATATCTCGGTAATCAAAATCAAGTCTATATTTGTAGTTCCTAATCGTCATGATTTGCATCTCAGTATAGACTGATTTTGCCTTTTGCACACTTTTGATGCTATATCTTCTAATTGTCATTGGAAACTTAAAACCAGGTTTATGAATCCTTCGACATTCTTTGTGAACTGAGATCAGCTGTCTGCAAAATTCCATCAAAATCCACTTGTCTGAAGGATATCTGGGAAACATGTAAGGACAACCAGTATAGCATCCTACCCTTATGTAAGTAAAAGTCGAGAATTGAAGATATATGCATTCGACCTTACTTACCACTCTGTAAGCCTCATCTGATACTCTTTTTCTTTCGAGAGTTGGATCAAAATTGAAAAGCAGAGATGCAAAGAAAGCGTCAGTGACTCTCCTGAAATGATGATGGCTCTCCTTCAATTCCAGTTGGTAAAAGTAATCATAGATTAGTGTAGAAAGTCGGTTCCTTTTTGTGGATAGGCTTGGGAACTGTCTCATCATAGCTGCAACATACACCAAGTACGAAGTCATGTAGAACTTCAAGGTAGTCGGTACATTAATCAACTGCTCATGAATTGTATCACTGATCTATTTACCGTAGTCCATGTGAACTTTTTGTCTTCTTATAATTCGAATGTATTCATACATCCAATCACAAAAATGGGAAGTTTTTGGCAATCCTTTCACCCTGCTCAAAAGTATGATCATGTCTCTGATGTCCTCTTTGAAGTCAGCTCGAGGAAGCCCTTTCGGCCATCTGGAAATAGTATATCGAGGTTCCTTCAACCATTGACTGTTGATCAGATACTTAGCTTTATTTGGATCTGAGTCATAAACCTCCTATGCTGATTGTACCGAGATGTCGACATACTTCTCCATTTATAGGATTTTGAAAACTATGTCAAAGAAGTCTGGATCTAGTCTCAAAACCTCATGTCTGGAAGAATTGATGACACTTTTTCTCTCTCGAATATAGTGAGAAGCAACTTGGAGAACAAACTCTGTGTGATGCGTAGCAGTTGGAAATGAAGAGACCAGATGAAGATTACTGTGCACGATAGCTCTCAGATAGTCTTCGAGAGGCTTTTGTTCGGTTCTTTTGATGAAGTCAAGGAGATCTTGATGACCAACTTCCGTGTCTCTAATCTCTTCAACCTTCGAAACCACTACCGTTAGTAGTTAAACACCTTGGTACTTGTATTTCATCTTGCCTTTGGCTTTTGAAGATGAAGGAGGTTTCTTAGTTGTCATCTGAGTTTACTTCAGCTCTTTTTAGGAAAAGATCTTCTGACAAGATCAATCACTGCTCTTCAAATAAGAGTCAACAAATCATTAGTCAAAAAGGCAACATTGGGATGCACGAAGCGAGGGATGTTGAGCAAGCATAGTGGAAGTGACGAGGAATGCAAAACGATGCTAGGAATTGTCAAGAAGTGGTTCAGAGCGAAACTAGATAGTTTTAGAGTGATTTTGGTTAAGTGAAGGAAAAAGTACGATAGCTCCAAAAAAGTGTGCTTTTGCCTTAGTGAAATATTTTAGCTTCAGGGAAAAGTGTAAAGGCGCTGAAAATCAGCACCCTTGCACTTGGGGAAAAATGTTTTTGGTGCAATGGCGCTGAAAAAGTGTGCCATTGCACTTGGGACTCAAAATTTATTGTGGGAGTATAGGAGCACCCTTTTTCAACGCTTCAAAATTTGGAGCAAAAATTCTAAAATCAATGGCATTGGATTTTCATGCCTTGGCTTTATTAAATTGATATTTTGCTAAGAGTGGAGTGCGAGAGGCACAAAGAGGAGAAGGCATGGATTCTTCATGCTTCAACAATAACCTTTATCAAAACGTATAAGGAAGAACATGTTTGATTTGGAGAGAAAAACGTGAATGCCTATGGAGAAAATGTGAATGGCTAAGAAGAAAACGCAAATGGAGGAAAAAGCATGAAAGACAAAGCACGTTTTTGCTGAGAATGAAAGCTGAGAAAAACGTATGCATCAAACAACAAAAACCCCACAAGAAAGACGTGAACAAAAGAAAGAAGACATGATCAAACAAAAGAGTTCATGAAAACAAAAACAAAACGTACTTGGAGAATGTTGGAAGATAAACCGAAATTGAAAAGGAGCCCTTTCTCAAAAAATGCATTTTGCAACTAATAGCTTGGTCGACCAGCAAGAGGAGAGGTGGAGAAAAGAATAAAAGTGAAAAGAAATAAACCAAAATCACTTTTAAGTGATCAATGAGTAGAAATGGCGAACTCAAGTTGTGCATTCAATCGAGGCACAAAAGGTGGAGAGAAAAATTGAAAGAAATGCAAAAGCTTGGCAAAAATACACCAAAGTTAATAAAAATTAAGCTAAAAACACTTTAGGTGCAAAGACGCACTTTTTCAGCGCTTTTGCACCTAGTCAAAAATCACTTAAGTGCAAGGGCACTGAAAAAGTGCACCCTTGCACTTCCAACACTTGGTCAAATTTATGAAAGGCATTGAGAGCGCATTTTTTGAACTCAACTGCACTTTTCACTAGCTTTCTAAGTTTGGACAGTGAAGGCTCGCAAAGGTGCCCGTTTCGAAGGTCTTCGCGAGGCAAACATGGGGAGATGCTCAGATTGACTACTTGAGACTTTGGAATGTATTTTGAGGTGGATTAAAGATTGCCTCATTTTACGTGCTTAAACATCACGAACCTAGAAAACAAACAAGATTCGTAGGGGGGTTATTCATGGAACGAGCGCTGCTAGTTTCCATGATAACACCACTAATGAAGAAACAAAGGATTGAATGGTTTGTATCCAGGTTAAAACCACAAATTAGAGTTGTGGTAGATGGCAAAGTATTCAACACATATAATAAAGTAGCAGAGCTAGCAAGTAGAATGCAATCGTAATATTGGAGAAATGACTCTTATGAGAGCAAAGAAATAGAGAAATTAAACTTGGAGTTAGAAAAACCAAAATTAAAACAAGAAATTTTGGTAAAAGGTAAGAGTGAGATTTTCTCCTTAGCCAAAAGGCCCAACATATGGTGTGCACATTGTAGTAGAGACAGACACAAGAGAAATGGATGTATGATGATAGAAGATACAAATCAAGTCATTGCATTGAAGGTAGAATTTGAGAAGGCCTCTAAAAGAACAATAAGTTTCTATCACACTATATGTTCAAAATGGCATAAGCATTAAAACAAACAATTGCTTCATGTTACTTGAAGAAGGATATGAACCGCTAGTCAAAGGAATGAATATGGAAGAATCCTTTATTGAAACAGGCATGGTCAAAGCTCAAGGATTGGTCACAAGTGCTTTAAACAATCAACACTTGGCTACTAGGAACCACACTGGAGGGAAAATAAAAAAGATCAATAATATAAACCATGTTGTATCCTAGATACAAAATGAGGACTCTTCTACAAGCTAGAAAAAACAATTCCCCCTTCTATGTGGAAGGCTAGATGTAGAAGTGAATTTTATGGAGATTAAAATAAAAATCAAATTTGAAGTTATTGAAATGAATGAAGAAACCCCTGACTCATTTAACATCATCTAGATTTGGAATGGTTTGTGGACAACAATGGTATATTTGATGCCAACAAAATTAGAGTTGATAATATAAGGAAACCATATAGTACACATGTGATTGAACAAAGGGATGAAAGGGGTGTGCATTGAATAAATACATATTGAAGATGAGGAAGAAGTCAAGAGAGACAAAGGATCATACACAATTAGTAGACTCCTAAGAAATGAATTAGATGGTGAACCCACATTAGAAGGAGAAACAATTGTAGAGAGTGATGAGTCATTAGCTAAAACTAATGATGTAGAAACCTGGGAGTTGGGTGAGTTAAAGAGAAGGATGATTGAAGCCCGAAGTATGAGGAAGATACATAGAAGGGTTCCAAAAGGCACCATACATGAGGAAAACATATTGAAAATGAAGAGAAGACATTGCATAAAAAAGAGGGTATTGAATAAAAGGAAGAGTAAAAAAAAGAGTAGTGGAAGATATCACAAAGATGTTTATGGCAAATATGGAGATCAAAAAGAGGAATTCAATGAAGAAAACCTACTATAGAAGATAGAAAGGGGTAAAAGCACAAAGTTGTGTCACACTTTCAACCAACTTATCAACACAAATGAATTTAAGTATTTTTAACTAAAAATCAATTTTGGTCAAACATATGATCTAGTAAGAGTCATTATAGCTAAGTTAGATACTTTCACAATTTTTTCAACTAAAATTGTTGGCTAAAAATATATTGAGCACCACTTTGAGTCCTATTTACCAAAAACAAATTATTTGAAAAACTTGAAGTTTCAATAACTCCTATTAATGTAAATCACATTTTAAAAAAAATATAAAAATACCTTTTTGTAGATCCATAAGTGAAGTTTTCAAAAAAAATAAAAATAGTTTAATAGTTTAATTACTATTTATATTTATATTTTTTATTTATACTAAAAGTAGGTTATCGACACAAAATATTACGTTGATTATGATGCCAACAAAGAAAAATACTAAAACTTATTAAAAAAATATAAAAAATATGATGCACTAAATAAAAGAATCTATTTCAAGATGGTATAAGTTTTTTCCATTTTAGATAAATATTTAATATGAAAGTTGGCGTCTGATTGAAACAACTATTTTTTGATTCACGCACATTTTACTATTTATTTAAAAATATACATTTATTAAAATTAAAAAAAAAAATATCCATGCACTAAAATTTCAAGTTATAAATACACACAAAATTTGAAAGAAATAAAAAAAAATTACTATAAAAAATTTGACATCTTATACAACTTCATTTTTCAGCATTTTATCAGCAACTAAATTATAGTGTTAATCTATTAAAAACTAGTTTAAAATAAATTTTTAATTTTTTTTTTAAAATACAAACATAAAATATACTAAAAAATACATATTTTACTAGTTTACATCATTTCAAAATTCAAAACATATATGCCACTTTTTAGTGATTCAAGTTTAAAAGTTGGATCAGCGTTGGTCGTTTCTTTTATAAAGTGTGACATAGCTTTGTGCTTTTACCCTAAGTATATATGAAAAGATGCAATGGATAGCCAAAAAAGAGTACAGTTCCCAAAAATATGTTTTGAAGAAAAAAAAGGATGAAAAGGACCTACATTTGAAAGATGAAGCTCCTAAGAATTGAGATGTGCACATCAAGGAGGAATAATTTGGCAAGGACAACAAAGGAGTTGATGTCAAGGAATTTTATAAGATTGTCTCAAGGACAAGAAAATATTCTAGGCCTAGGGAGGATATTGGTAGGTACTAGGGATATTGCATAAAACATAAATACTACCTTATATGAAATTATCCTATTTCACAAAGGGTTTGCAATATTGTACAAAGAGAGTTAGGCAATGCAAAGAAAGAAATGCGATATTGCATATTAGACTAGAGACCTTGTGGTACCACCTATACGCATTTGACACTTAGTAGAGAAAGAGAAAAGAGATTGTTTGATACTACATAATATTTGCATATACTATTCGGACCCCTATATTGCTCTTATAGCCCTTAAATAGCCAACACGCTTTAACATCCCTAAATAAATTATAAGGATAAATATCATAAAAGAAAAGATGAATTCATAGGAAAATAATAATTAAAGTGCTTATGAAAGGAAATAGGGAAAATGCACCATGAAGAGGCATAAGAGGCTATATAAGGAAGAGAAAGTGAGAGAATAAGTGCATGGATAAAGAAGTGTGAATGAGTAAGAGGAAGATATATGAAAGACATGTTGAAACAAGAGAAGATATATGAGTAAAAAATGTATATAAATAAGATGTGAAAACACATACATATGTCAGAGATGTGTATGAATGATGAATAAATATATGTTTATTTTACTTTTTATATTATGGTATCTACCTTACTATTCAAGGTTCCTTCTTATTGCATCACCATGGGGTTAATTTTTTTTACATAAATAATCGAAATCTTGGACATATTTGATTGTTAGCACAAAGGTTTAAAATGACTAACTTGAGATATCTTCATTATTGTTTGGGTATTGAGGTGATTCAAAAACCCAAGTATGTCTTCATCACTCAACAAAAAAATATTGGTGAATTTCTAAGAAAATTTAGAATACCCAACTACAAACCTCTTAATACTCCTCTGGAACAAAGTTTGAAACTAACATCATATGATTTTATAGCATTTGTTGGTGCATCTAAATACCAATAGCTTGTTGGAAGTTTGATTTATGCAACAATATGACCTGACATTTCTTTTGTTGTTGGAGTTCTTTCTAGATTCATGCAACCACCTAGAGAAATCATTGGTTAGCAACAAATAGAGTTATTTGATATCATAAGGGAACTTAGAACTATGAACTCAAATACTTCGAGGCAACAAATTTCACATTTGTTAGATATCAAATTCTTATTATGCAAGTATCTTGGAATATAGAAAATATACATCAAGTTTCCTAATGCATCTAAGGTCGACTACCATTTCTTGAAAATCTAAGAAGCAAGCAATGCTAACTCTATCCTCTACAAAAGAAAAATGTATAGTAGATCTCAAGAGGCAACTAGAGATATATTATGGCTCAAAAGGATTCTTGAAGATTAGCAAGAACATAAAATTCCATCAAAATTTCTTTTAGTTGACAATAAATCTGCAATCAAAAGGTCAAAAATCTAAATCTTCTATAATTGAACTAGACATATCAACACAAAATTTCATTTGATTCGACATCATATGAAAGATCACAATGTACAACTCAAAAATTGTTCAACTGTAGACCAACCAACATATTTTCTTATCAAAGTGCTTGGAAGAAAAAAGTTTGAGAAGTTCAAAGACATGTTTGGTTTACCTATCATCCCTTCAAATTAAAGGAGGATATAAATATTGATCTTTGTGACAACTTAACTTCTACGAGGAACTGACATGATATTTCAAGGATTATTTAGATAATTAAGTATAAATACTCGTGCCTGCTTGAAGTTTCGGACTCAGTATTTCCTGATGAACAGAGTAACTCTTGCCGCATATTGGCAATCAAATTAAGCTACATGGATTGTGTTTACTAATGACTTGATGGCAAAGTATCTGTGTGATTACCATTCACTTCAATTGTTGTCAGGGGGATTTGGTAATTCAAAAGTGAAAGAGACTACACTTCATTGAACACTTAAAGTTTCAAAAATGAATTCCAATTCCAGACATAAGCCCTCAAGATAAAGACGACAGAATTACAAGAAGCATTGCTTTGTTGCTGCCTTCTCTCTATGCCTGAGCTGCAACACTCTGCCAGAGAAGCAATACTTTTCTGAGGAATAGTAAAACTTGTTCATAGAGGGTTAGTCTTCAGTGCAAAAGCATTGCTACCTTACGTTTATGCCATACTCTACCCTGCTCAAATTAATTAACGTGTTGATTTGTCAAAATTTTCTTGAGCCTCTTGGACGAACATCTTTTGCATCACATAAACACTATACAGCTGTTTGTGCAGATGAAGTTTGTGGATCACTACTGAAGGCTTGATTATTTGAATTTAAGTGGGTAGAATCATGGATCAGACTCAACCCACTGCCTTGTTTGTCACTTCTTTTCCTCTTGGAACTTTCTGTCTTCTTCTCATCAACAAAACTAGCAAATGATTGTATAATTTTTGCACTCCTATAAGTCAGGAAACCTGATTGAGGAGTAGAACCATCTTGATTATCTAGATTCCTAGAATGGCGTGTGTATTGAAGTATCATACGATAGAAAAACACAAATAGGGAAGCAAAGCATACAAGTCCAATAATCAAGAAAAGACCCCAGAAGCTTTTCAGGCTCAGTTGATTAGATTGCACTTGATTGTGCCTTGAGTTGCAATCAGTTTGACTCAGCCACTGATCATAGATTCTCTGTAGCTTGCCACTCTCTGACAGATTCAGAATGGCTGTGGACATATCAATTGCCAGCTCAGAATCCTTGTGGAAAGCCTGCTGACAGAAAAGTAAATTAAGCATCTTAAAACAATAGAATTTGAACATGTACAGAGTATTCAAAACATAGAACATAAAATACAAACTAAAAAAGCTATAAGATGTGAGACAAGGAAAGGTGTATCCAATGAAGAGAACTACTTACAAAACCCCAGCCATTTCTGCTGATTTTCTGGCCAACAAGTGCATAACCACAGTGTGTCGACAGAAATACTTGGGCGTAAGGAAGCTCATCTACAATTGCAGCCACACCTCCTCTGTTTGGTCCATCCGATAATGCTTTAGCATATTTTTCCGGAGAATCAAGGGGTATTAGTCTGGAGGGGTCTATACCAAACTCGTGTATTAAATAGTTTCTGGCAAAGGATCCTGTCTGATATCCTACAGGACTGCTGCTTTTTATTAAACTATCAATTCCATCAATTGTAGGTGATAGTTGTCTTGCAGTGAGGATTGAGGTCAGACTGGCTGTATAGCTGGATTTGATGATCAAAACCACACATAGCCATATGATGAGTACTGCCCGTCCAAGGGCGGTCAAAGTGTTCTCTCCTGTATTAAACCCCATTTTTGTGCGTCAGGTTTTCCCAGAAGACAAGAATATTGCCTCATCTAACAAGATATTCTTATTAACATTGAATAAATATATTATTATATCTACATTAAGTTCAAAATCCAGCAAAATCAATTACAAAAAAAGCACTTCTAAATGCTCAAATGGTTTTAAACAGTTAAACTTTATTGAAACCTGAAAAGAAAGACAAAGCTTAGTTTACGCCTTCAGCAGTGAAGACATTCTATAAGCAAGTTAACAATGTATGACATCAAGAGTTAAATTACTTACTATGAGAGGAGAAAGATGTTGAAAAGCTGAACCTGCACAAACACAAAGCTAACATGATCAGGAATTTTATTTTCTAAAATCTGAAACACAGATTTCAACCACCCCAAAAACTCTGTTGTTGAATATATAGTGGAGAGGTAATAACACGGACATAATAACATGACTTTTGTATTAGGCTGGAACCAATAATGATGACAATCTGATCAATAATATACAAAATATCAAATCTTACATTCCTATGAAGTTTAAAGAAAAAGTCTAGAGAAACAACAAACTTGTTAGTGGAAGATGAAAAAGATTATGTAAATGCTAGTATGAAAGATCAAAATTATTTTCAAATGTTGTCAGCTTAGAAACAAAATGAGTATTTTCTAAAATAAGGATTAATGTTCACAACCTCCAAGGTGAAGCCGGCCGTTGGGCTAAAAGCAAACACACCCTGGTGTGAGTGAATTTGTAAACCATGTAATACATAAAATTGAATATGAATGGCTTCCATTCTAAAATGTGAGAATTAACCTTCCCAAAGTATGTAACTCAACTACTCTCCATACTCTCTTAGCCTCCAAAAATCAAAATGATGGTCACATTTATTTCACCATGTTCAAACATAGAGATGATTATAAAGAAATTCTAATCTCAGTGTATGGAGATTATCTTATTCGTTTCTTTGCCTTTTTGTCCCACAAATATCATACAACAGAGAAGAGTGGGATGATTGATGGAAAAGGAGAATAATCGCTACATATGTGACAATTTCAAGGATAACATTTCTGTTAGTATAGGTTTTTATTTTTTTATAAAGGTTTTTCCTACAATTTTAATTAAAGTTTGTTTAGGTTAATAAGAGTGGGTAATAAATGTGGGTGGAGTTAAGTGTTGGTATCTTTCATAAGAGTTACTCTTTCTTATTTTGGATATTTTGGGGCTACACTTTCTATTTATTGGATTTGCCACGTCCTCCATCTCACCTAGTCTATATACTCACTCACCTAGCATATATTGTACATAAATTATTGATTTCTTTTGTATATTGCATCCTAAAATAGAATAGCATTATTATTTTATATTGATCTTCCTTTTGTGCTTGCTTTTAGCTCTTTTGATCTTTGGTGGCTATCTTAATAGCCAAATCTAACAATTTCATCAGTGAACACTCTTGATGAGCTAATGGGCATAAAAGATAAGGGGTAACAACAAGAAAAATATAAACTCGAATTAGGGATTGTACACTGATTTAAAGACAAAACATGTTATATATTTGAATGATACACTTTGACAAGTCTTACAAACCAATTTGACCTAAAGGACATTAAAATTCTTCCTCGCCACCTTCATTGTCATTTAAATTGATATTATTTGAATAGCTTATTTGAATACAATATATTAAACAAGGGAACTTCTATAGACTACCTTGGCATACAACATTTCTAACTATCTTCACCAAAAAGTAATCTAGGGGATATGATTAGCAAGATTCCTGTAGTGAATGTTACTTTTGATTAATTAACTATCTTTGATGATTTGAGCATAAAATCATCTCAATGCTAGACTAAGGTTCTTATATAATTTCACACAATATTTTTAAGTTTGACAATATTCTAATCCGTTCTAGCTTGATAGAGGCAAAAGGATGCACATGAGGAAGCATTCTAAGATTAAAAAAAATGGGATTCGTAAGACTAAATAAAATGTCAAGTGGACTACAAATCATTTACTATAACAAGACCTAATTTATCGTTAGACTCATGATGACGAAGGGTACTCCCCTTACAGACCAAAACTCACAACGATAACAAAAATTAGCACAACCAATGCCAGAAGAAACAAAGATCTTCTATTATTAACTTCATTACATGGGCCTTCTAATTACATCATTTGCATAGCCATCACATGAGCTTTGGTTACAATCATCTGTAATTCTGCAAATCTAAAACAGATTCGCTCTAGGCTTCATTGCCTTACAACAAACCTCTACAGTCTTCCTATTGTCGACCTCCAATCTTGCCAATGCTAACCCAACTACTAGACTTCCTGTGCCCCCCTCCTTTTCCTGTTTTTGCTCGGATTATATCCTCCTCTCTGTCTTCACCAGCAAGCAATCTTCTTCACTGTAACCCCCGTCCAGATTCATTATATTTCCTATTTTAGCAAAACAACCATCTAGGGTTTCTTCTCCATTTCATGCGCTCGCCTGTAATCTGATCTTCATTTAATTCTTTTACTTGTCTTGTCTTAGTACCACCTCCATCGCCCAACTAACAATCAAGAATGGTTTCCTCGTCTGCTCTATCATCTCCAGCATGCTATTGATCACCACATTCGCGCCATGAAAACCACCTTACTTTGAATCACCGCGCCACGCTATTGAAAACACATTACGTTATCGAGCTGAGATAGATTCGAGTCTCACTGATATTGACCTCTCTCTTTGACACCTCATCGCCATCCTCATCACC
>CM021103.1:694347357-694384102 GCA_007115665.2 Sequoiadendron giganteum | reverse complement strand
CAGATGTTGGACACGGCTTTGGAAGAGGAAGAAAACACAGAACAGGGGACCCAAGGGTCGGGAGATACCCAGCTTATAGAGGAGGATGAGCCTGAGCAGACCAGTGCAAGAAGAGAGGAAGTGCACGAAATGGAGGCAACAGAAGAGCAGCCCCTTGTCATTTGTAATCCACAGCAGACAGTGCCTGATTGGCTTTCCGATAGAATGAGGAGGATGATACGGATCCGGCCATCGAGATGGAGGAGTTCCTCAGGAGGATCAGTGCGCCACCAGAGAAGAAAAGGGCCCGAAAGTTTTCAAAGATCTCGACTGACGAGTCAGGCTCTCGCACGCTTCAGGTGGCTATTCTGAGGGAAGATTGTGATCGAACCGAGGAGAGGCCTGAAAATTATGTGATCACCACAGTAGAGTTGGGTCGTCCTACGGGAGCCCAAGTTATCGAGGAGTTCGATAACTCCTATCAGGCATTGAAGGATCAGTTGCTCCGCACGGAGGGGAAGTATAAGAAATTGAAGAAGGAGCACAAAACTTTGATAGGATACGTACAAAATCTAGCACATCCAGGTGAACCAGCAAACCCAGCAGTAGAACGTCCATCAGAGCTTCCGAAGGAGTCAGTTGTTGCCTTAGAGGATTTGAAGAAAATGGAAACGGAGGCGGACAAGTGGGTTAGCCGTGTTCATACTGAGACAGGGAAATTCATGGAGGACCTTGCCGATGCTTATCGACAGGCCTCAAATATTTTGGCACGGATGGATATAGTAGATCAGGCCTGGGGTGATACTCGCATCTATCAAACGAAGACTGTACTTCGTTTGGGGGCTTTGATGCATATACCTCTAGAAACCTTGGTGGATGGAGGTGTAATTCAGAGAGGTGATAGGTATGATTTCACCAGTTGGTACTCCTCGGTGGTCACAGGCCGTGGATTTCACGACGCAGCAAGGGCAGATTCAGCTAAAGTGAGGAAAGCAATGGGCAACATCTTGGGGGGAGTCCTCAATACATTAGAAGCCATATTTGCTAGAAAGTTGGTCCCAGAGGAGATAACTGCTGATGGCTTGAAAAGTAGACTGCCTCCATTCTTCTCAGCTGCGAGGTCACTTGTCCTGGATGACTTTGAGAATGTCTCCACATTCTCTAGTATAATTCAGCATACCCAGGACGCCTTAGTGACATGGAGAAAATCTTACACCAGATACGGACAGACGGTAGCAGTCTTGGAGTTCCAGCTCAACCATATTCCACCGATCTCTACACAGGAGGTTGAAGCAGTATTGGCCCGGTTGATCGAGTTTGCTATCCGGGAGAAGGCCAGTGGGAACGCGCTGCTTGATGAGGATCTTCTTGATGATGGTAGTGGGCATTAATTGCTCATTATGATTCCTGCAGGGGAGTGGAGAATATTCTGTGCATTCATTGCCCACTCCTCTCTGTGGCGGTTTTTAGGGCAGAAACCCTAATCAGGGCATAGGTGGCTCGATCTGAGCCCTTCATTGTAATTTGATCTGAACCGTCCACTGAATTGGACTTATTATAAAAGGGGCATCCCCCCTCATTTGTAATCTATTAGATAGAGATTAGAATTGGAATTGGATCAGAGCTAGAGAGTAGAAGGCATTTAGCTTAGAAGTTAGCTTTAGATTGAGGAGGGAAGAAAACTTTCCTTTGAAAGTTTTGTAAAAGGTTGTTGTGAACACTTTTCATAATATAAAGAGTTTCATTGCTTGGTGATTTCTTCTTTGTTATGAGTAGCTAGCAAGGCCATTTCATCTTTCCAATTCAAGGTAGATAGAGTAAAATAGATTTTATTTCATGCAAGTAGTTGTTAGCTGTGGAGTGTGGCGTTGTGATTTGAGCAAGTCTTCTCGTCCATACCACTAGCGGACTGGCTGACGGTGAGTTCGCCTTGCGTGGTCAACTGGAGTATCAGCACTTAACTTCGATTATGGTTCATATGTTTGTATGCGTCGTATTGACGGTATGAACGTGTTGCGTCATAGTTTGAACATTTTTCTCATCCTTTGAAGATTGCACCAACTTTGTCGGAGTTGTTCGAAAGGAGACAAAGCAAAGTTTGGTTTGAAGATTGTTTAAGTCGATCTTCGTCCTCCACCCTTTAGAAATAGATTTGTAGAATCCCTATCCCTATCCCCTTTAAATTCTGCATTTTCCGAGTCAGTCTAGATACCAGAACAATATTGCCAAATCATTCATGTCCTAATTGCTTCACGGAGTCGAACAACTACGTAAGTCCCCTTGAAATAACCAGCAAAACACATCAACCAACTGAGTCTATTCGCGATAAAAGGAACCTTGGAGTCGAACACATGAACTTTCAAGCAATCTTAGCATGTGGGACACTTTGATCAAGAGAGAATAGAGTGACCGTTGGAGCAACTTTATTCTGTGCTGGCGCTGTCATAAAAAGCACGTCAACAATCCTCCTCTCTGTCTTCACCAGCAAGCAATCTTCTTCACTGTAACCCCCGTCCAGATTCATTATATTTCCTATTTTAGCAAAACAACCATCTAGGGTTTCTTCTCCATTTCATGCGCTCGCCTGTAATCTGATCTTCATTTAATTCTTTTACTTGTCTTGTCTTAGTACCACCTCCATCGCCCAACTAACAATCAAGAATGGTTTCCTCGTCTGCTCTATCATCTCCAGCATGCTATTGATCACCACATTCGCGCCATGAAAACCACCTTACTTTGAATCACCGCGCCACGCTATTGAAAACACATTACGTTATCGAGCTGAGATAGATTCGAGTCTCACTGATATTGACCTCTCTCTTTGACACCTCATCGCCATCCTCATCACCATTCGCAATTCACAACAACGATGCGAATTGACCCGTCATCCAATCGCATTCCACCATTTGTTCGTCCATGTTGTCGCCACTTCCCTATCGGGTTGCACAAAAGTTCACCAATATTCACTACCCTCTCGATGTACCTCGTAGCCATGTGTCAACCTGTTATTCGTCTTCAAATGCCAAGCCTTCTACCTATTTGCCCATGCCACGCCATTCACCTTTTCGTAGCATCGAAGGGACTTGAAACCTTGTCTCTTTGAATTCCCAATGTCACCTCGATACACCTATCGCTCCATCGGAGGGACTCCCAAGTAACTCCTTCCAAAATGGTGATGTCTCGTCGTTGAAGTTCCCATCGAAATGTCGAAGAGAATCACTTTAATGTTCCATCGAAATGTGCCTGTCTTTCCAATGAAAGGCTTATCAGAATGTCGAAGAGACTTGCCTTGCTATCTCACCGAAAACGATGTGTCCCTCCGATATGAGCATACCAACTTTGCAAACACCTTGTCGAAGTATTGAAGGGACTCATTATGTTGTCTTGCTGACATTCACTTGTCAACCCGATGTAGAGCCTTCGTAATCGTCCATTGTTGCCGCCCTTGCTATCGCCATGTCGAAGGGACATGAAACAATGTCTCTTCAAAATCTCCATTTCCCACCGATGAGCTAATTCATCGAACGCCGTTAACACTGAATGTCGATGTCCGCATGTTACATCCATGAGTAAGCTACAAGCTTGAACTTCTGAAACCAGACCAGCCTAATCCAAAAATGACTTATTCCTTTTGCATTTCTTCCTTGGCATAACTCCATTCTCTTGCTCAAAAAATTCGAGCCGATTTAGCCCTTATTGAAAAGAAACAACACAGATATTTTTGGTCGATGCAAGATTTCTCTTACACCCTGGATGCTTTTGCATCATGGGCAATAAAAAGAAAAGGATTCTTTTTTGTTTTTGATACAACTATGTTAGCACTCTTAACACTAGTTGAAAATTTTTCTACGTCAAGATTTAGTGGAGGCTTTTAAAGATTGTGTTAGGGTTGTAGCAAGGTTTTCATTGACCCTGTATTAGGATTAATCTCATGATCGTGTGGAATTTGAATTCTTGTTAGGCTGGAATTTTGCCTTTTTAAATGATGCCATAGGGATCATCATTCTTCAATTCAAAACTCAAATTTAATTCTTGGGAGTTTTTGTACATGCTGATTCTACTTGTAGATACCTAAATTACACCATTTTGTATCATCAATTCTCATATTAGTTGATCATAGTTAATTCCCTCTAATATCACCACATTGATTAATTAATTAATTGTACCATATCATCATATTCCATTAGCTAATTAACTAGTTAATTTTTTCCTAGTTAATTAATTCTCATCTTTACCCACTACCATAACTTCACAATTATTGAACAATGAAATCAGAAATCCAAATAATTGCTGTTAGTATTAACTGTTATATAACTTATATCATTAACTATGAATCTGAAATTTATTGCTGCTATACTACAGCTGTTTCTGTCACTGCTGTCATGATTAATTTAATTGCTGTTATACTGATGTCATGATATATTTATTGCTGCTGTTATAATGCTGTCATGATATATTTAATAGTATTTTTTTAATGTTATGAACGGTTTTTATCTTTAACATTTAAATTTGCTTTTCAATAGGGGAGATCTGGTCATCCACAGGATGGTCAAGGGATGTTTGAGACATCCCCAACCGCCTTAGGGACGGCTAGGCATCCCCAATGCATTTCTTACCATCCCCTATTTTAGGGATGTGTTCTAGGATGTTTCCGCATTTTAACGGTGGAGGGGGAGCGAGGGCAGCCAGGGGACATCCCCTAATGTCCCTCCATACCTTAAACGCCTCAAGGGATGGGGATGGGGATTTGAGGGGTGGGGACACGTCCCCATGTAACACAGTCTTTAATCCATCATATGGAGATACACTACAAAAATCTTTTATGAACATTGAGCATCCATACTCCATCATAACAAGAACAAATCTACCTCAAAACTCTATCTAAAATTTGTTTGGTTTTAAATTAATAATATATTTTAATTATTAATTTATTTGTGGTTTTGACTTTCAATTTTTATTTTTATTCTAACTCTTTACATTACCCCACCAAACACAATTGAATTGAGAAATGCTTCTAATATATATAACAAAAAACAAGATGTATTTGATATGAACCAAAATCACTTTTCATTTCACTACTCTTTACACTCAACCTCCACCATAAGTCCCATTTATGCTCCAAAATTCCATTCCCCATTGAAATAGATAGCCCCTATGAAACACAAGCTTTCTTGCTCTTTAAGTTGTATGATTTGATCATCTATTAACCTGAGTCACCTTGATACAATAAAAAATATATTAATATAAGGAGAAAAATTAATGTCCACAAGGCTAAAAATAGCCTATGGGATAGTTAGCCTTGTCATTTTTTATTTCTGCATTTCAATCCTTTTCCTATTCAAGGTGATGATGAGCTCCCCCAACTTCTCAACAATCCCTTCACTAAATAAACCATACCAAGAACCAATTGTCAAGAAATTAACATGTTTGTCCTTGATGTCCCTGAAGGCATCACACTCCATAATGAAGTGTTTTTTGATTCCATTGCCCTAGTAGTGCAAAACATACACACCCTTTCTTCCCATGCTTCTTTTGGCCTTTTCCATCACCCCGTTTCACATTGAAGTTGATGAGAGTTAGTTCTTAATTGACCAATAAGAATTTTGACTCTCCATGGAATGCAAGCCCCTATGTATGCTTTTTGAAGGTGATTACATGTGAGGTTGAACTCTTCAATATAATAATTCTTCTTTCTCCCTAGCATTTTACCCCATGTATGCTTGAAGAACTTATCCATTACAAAAACCTTTATCTCTTTGCTATTTGTGGAGCATGCGTTCAAGTAGCTATTCCACTTGCTCATCCATTTGTTGTTTTCCTTCATCGAAGTCTTCTTTCTTTTGCTCAAGATGTCGTTGAAAACAATCTTAGGCCATCTACCTACTTCCATTTGTTTAATTCTTTTTAAATATCTTATGAGACACAATAGCAATTGCTTCAATAGGACTTGCCTCATTTTCACTTTGCATAATATCATAAGGCCGAACTTTTTATTTTGAACTTGCTTGTTATCAAGCGCTTTTGAATTTTCTCAATTTGTTTCCATTTTGAGTCTAAGGTGTTGCTGGCCCAATTCACACCCATAGAGCACTACTGGAAGCCCTAAAAGCCCAAAATGAATCTGGGTAGTTTTCCAATCCCATAGCTTTTCCTCTCTACATCTATTTTGAAGAGCATATAATGATTTCCATCCTCTCAAAGTTCTCTTCTATCTATAGCCCCCCCAACTATTGAAATCAATCCCTACATATTTGTACTCCTTTACTTCTTCAAGAATATTGCCTTCAAAGTAGAACTTATGTTGTTTCTGCTTTCTTCTATTGTAGAAAATCATGACTTTGGTCATGCTGGTATCGACTTGCATCCCCATTGCACTGAAAAAATGTTGAGGGGCATATAAGTGCTCTTGCAAACCATGAGCTGATTTAGCAATCAAAATAAGGTCATTAGCATAAAGAATCAGCCTTATCACAAACTCTCCCAAACGGACCTGTTGTGACCTTTTCACACATCGCCCCATTCAAATGGGGACCCCCCTAAATTTTGCTCCATTTTGGTCTTTTGGCTTTGGTTCTGGGTAGTTTTGCGTCTCTCTGATCTTTTGATTTTTTTGTCCTTCCGGGGGTGTCCTATCATTTGATCTAATTTGGAATTTTGGTTGTCTACGAAATTAGGGTTTTCATTCTTCAGGCCAGTTTGAGATCAAATCAAGTTGGTAAATTGACATCTGAGCTTAACATTGCAGTCAGAAGGCTCAAGGCAGGATCCCACTGAGTTTTCATTGAAATTTGACAACTTACTATTTTTAGTAAGTACCTAATCTGAGGTCTTTTCCTCAGGATTTCTGGGTTCTAATTACTTTAGCACATTTAGGCAGCTTCCGAGTGCCCACACGTGAAATTTGAACAGATTCAGACAACTGGCTATTTTAGCAGTTCAGCCTTTGGAGGCCATTTTCAGGGTTTAAAAGTACGATTCTCCGATGCATGACCGGAGAATGGACCTAGGAAATGCGCCCAAGATGAAAGGATGTTAAAAATATTTCTAAGGCATTGAAATTTCTTGAGGACCCCTCAAATGCGCCCGTCATAAGGAGGTTAGGCTGGAGATATCCTAAGGCGTGGAAAGTGAGAGCCTACCATGGAAAATGCACCCTAACAGAGAGGATATCCAAGAATATTTCTAAAGCTTGGCGAAAAAGGAAGTAAAAGCTCCCTAGGTAAAATACGCCCAAGCCTAGAAGAGATGATGCCAAGAAGAGAAAAATGCTAAGGCATGAAGAGTTGAAGTAGGCACATGAATATGCGCCCAAGGGAGATATAAGACAAGGAGGCTTAGGCGTGGAAGAATAAAGTGAAAATAAATGCATGGGGTAAAATGTCCTTCGTGGGTGATTTGAAATTAAAGTTTGTCTAAGGCATTCTGCAAGGTAAAATAAAAATTCTCTAAGGTAGAGATGAAGTTGGAAATTCCCTCATAACACATGAAATGCGCCGGGGACAACGAGGAAATTTCTCAGGAATATCAAGGGCAACGACATGGCAAGAAATTGAAGATTGCAGATGTGGAAGACGTCCAGAACAAAAAATGGAATCGACCTTAGCAAATTTTATTATTTTTCAAAAATAAGAAAAATTAAACTTACCCCTTCGTCTGAATACACATGGAAATTATGATTTCTGAGGGGAAGTTTCTTCTGGGTATTGAACATTTTCCACTGGGAGATTATTTAAAATTGTTCTTCACCTCGCTCAAGCTTTTCGACAGATGTTTTTGCCTGGCACCTGTTTAATGGATTTCTCAGGTGAAGTAAAGAAATAAAATCTCTAAGGCAAATACGAGAAAAGTTTCTACAAAAAAAAATGCTTTGGCTTGTGATGTCAAAGTGAGTGCCTGGATTATAGTGGATGAAATTCATAAAGCAGGCAAAATTGTCTAAGGGAAAATAAAGCAATAGGGGGTCAAATACACTCACAGGGAAGAAATTTGTCTAAGGCATGGAGGAATTTGAAAATGAACTGAAGCTTGAACATCAAGCATTCAAATGCATCCTCAAGATGAAATATTTTCTAAGGCACAAACTCCAGGCAAGGTGGTGGATACGCCCATGATGAAAGTTTGCTAGAAAAGTGATGAATTCTACCACATCTGGAGATCAATCAGTCAAAACATGGGAATAAGGTAAGTAAAGTGAATTTATATTATAAAATGTTCTGATGCTCTTCTTTTGTTTTGCAGGATGAACACCAGAGCCAGAGCATGAGGACTTGAGGTGATGAAGTTGGACAACGTTACAACTTTGGAAAAGGGAAATGGCAATGAAGATTTGTCTAAGGCACTAAGAACGTGACGCAAAGGAGGCTAAATGCGCCCAAGGCAGTGGGCTAGAGAAATATGAAAGTTACAAGGAAGAAGTGCGTCTTGGAGTCAAAGCAATAGGAAGGCCGAACAGGAGGAATTCTTTGCTCATCACTTTCATATCGACCACATACTCGCCTCTCCTCCTAACGCAACAAAATTGGTGTTGTGACCTTTTTCACACATCACCCCATCCCAGATGGGGACCCCCTAATTTTTGCTCCGTTCTGGTCTTTTCGTTTTGGTTAGTGCGTCTCTCTCTCTATCTTTGGTCCTTTCGGGGATGTCCCGTCGTTTGACTTGGGTTGAAGTATTGTTCAAGTCTGTGAAATTAGGGTTTTCATCAGTCAGGCTTATTAAAGGTCAAACTGAGTTATAAAATTGAAATTCGAGCTTAGTACAACAGTCAAAAGACTTCCAGCAGGGTCCCACTAAATTTTCACTGTATTCCGACAACTTACTATTTTTAGTCAGTATTCAATTTGGGACTATTTTATCGAGATTTTGGAATTCTGTCAGTTCCACCACAATCAGGCAGCTTCAGAATGCCTACACGCGAAATTTGAATGCATTTCGACAACTGGCTAGCAATTCAGCCTTCGAAGGCTATTTTCAGGATTTAAACGAGCAATTCTCTGGTGAGTGACAGGGGAATTGATCTGGGTTTTCGAAGACCTTCGCAATGATGTAGCATGCAAGGCGAGATGGTGACTTTCAGAGTTCAGCCTCTCGAGGCTATTTTTAGGGTTTGCATGCAAGAATTTTCAGTGCATGTTCAGATATTCCATGTGGGTTTTGCGAGGCCTTCGCAATGATATGACATGCAGATGGATCGGGTCAGTTTTCAAGGACTTACTATTTTTAGCCAGTGCCAAAACTTTGACCAGTTTTCTGGGTTTTGGGTTTTTTGAGATCCCATGGCACTGTGACATGCAAACTCGCCCGACATCTCGCCCGACAGACACTTACTATAAATAGCAGTATCATCCCAGCAGCTACCCACCTACCCACCACTCTAGGTGCAATCAGGCACGATCAAGGACAGCCAGGAACAAATCAGAGCACATGCAGATCAGATTAGGGTTTCCCTGCCACATCTAAAAATAGATGAAGCAAAATGCAGAAATGACAGAACGAAGCACGCCACCGGAATCAGCATCCTTCAGGCTACCGGCTGGTAAAATTTGAACACGATCTGAATACTTACTATTTTTAGCAAGTCACCTCATGGCTAAAAATAGCACGTCCTCGTCAGGGAAAATGTGTGAATGAGTCTCTTTCAGCATCAAGTACAAGTGGAACAAATTTCAAAGCAAACAGAGATACAAAATTGGTCAATTCTAGGGTTTACTAAAAATAGCAAATGGCTAAAAATAGCATGTATTGCGCCAGATAAGATGTGAATAGGATGACAACACCCGATGGAGGCACAACCATGCCAGTTCCAGTTCAGAACAGGGTGAAAATCAATGAAACCCTAATTTCTCCGAATTTGCTAAAAATAGAAAGCCAGAATAGGGTTGGGGCGTTGGAAATTTTACAAATATAGCTGACAGGCACACACCTTCATATGCGCCCAGGAGGAATGAAAGCTTCAAAATTTTCTAAGTGTGAGATTTCCTTGAGCAAGGGCTATATGCGCCCAGGGAAGGTGAAAGGTCACCAAAAATGCATCGAAATTTCCCTAAGGCATCAAAATTTCTTGAGGCATCCTCAAATGCGCCTAAAATGGAAGTCTACAGGGCCAAATGCGCCAAGAGGAGGTGAAAGGTCAAGCTAAGGCGTGGAATTCCTCCTCACAAGGTCAAATGCGCCTAGAATGGAAGTTCCATGGCCTAAATGCGCCCAAAGGAGCTGAAAGGTCACCAAAATGTAAAAAATTCACTAAGGCATAGCACTTTCCTCCTCACTAGCCAATATGCGCCTAAGATAAAGAAGGAATTCCTCCTCACAGGGCTAAATGCGCCCAAGGAAGCTGAAGAGCCACTAGCTAGGCGTGGGTGAAGAAGGAAAAGCGCTCAAGGATGAAATAGAAGTCTACCCCCCTATATGCGCCTAAAGGAGGTGAAAAGACACTTGAAAGGCGTGGGAATTCCTCCTCTCCATGGCATATGCGCCCAAGGTAAAACATAAAAGGTAAAAGCTAAAGGCGTAGGGTGATGAAGGAAATGCGCTTGAAGGGGGAAGCTACCTATGTCATATGCGCTCAAAGAAGTTGAGGGGTCACTACTTGCTAAGAAGGAAATAATACTAAGAGGGGCGTAATTTTATTTTGTTCTTTTCCCCTTTACTATGTGAGTTGCGCTTGAAGGTGGGAATTTATTATATGAAAGGCGCCTATGGAGTTGAAAAATGAAATAAAAAAATTTGCTAAGCATGAAAATTGCTAAGAATGTCTAGGCGTGGAATTGCCTAAGGAATAAAATGAGGTTCATGACATGTTCAAGCGCGCCCTTTGGAGATAAAATTAAATTTAAAATTCCCAAGGCATTTTCTTAAGGGAAAATGAAAAATAATGAATATGCCTAGAAGATGATGCCAGTTGCCAGAGTTAAAAAAAAATCTTCAGAGGAAAATTCTTCAGGGAAAATCAAGATAATTTGCCAAGGCCGAGAAGATTGAAATTGCAGGAGTGGACGACATCCGGAAGGGGAAAAATAAACATTAGCCTTTTTTATTATTTTAAATAATAAAAATTAAATGAACCCCTTCGTCTGGATACACATGAAAACGATGATTTCTGAGGGGAAATTTCTTCTGGGTATTGGATATTTCTCACTCGGAGATGATTTGAGGTTCTTCCACACCTTGCTCGTGTTGTTTCGGCAGGGATTTTGGCCTGGCACCCGTTCAACAAAGTTCCTAAGGCTCCAAGGGATAAATTTTCTAAGGCATGGTAAAATAAAGCAATAGGGGGTCAAATACACTCACAGGGTGGAGGTGAAATTTGTTCAAGGCATAGGAGAATCTGAAGATGGAATGAAGCTAGAACATCAAGCATTCGGATGTTGAAGAGTTATAAAAGTTTGCTAGAAAAGTGATGAATTCTACCAGATCCGGAGATCAAGCGGATGAACGTTGAAGCCAAGGCATGAGGACTTGATGGAGCTAGACAACGTTGCAACTTGGGAAAGAAGAAATGACAGTGAAGATTTGGCTAAGACACTAAGAACGTGATGCAAAAGAGGCAAATGAGCCCAAGGCAATGGGCTAGAGAAATGTGAAAGTCACAAAGAAGAAATGCGTCCAAGAGTCAAGGCAACAGGAGGGCTGAACGTCAAATCCTTTCGATTTTATTATCTGCGAAGACGATCTTAGAGACTCTTTCACTCTCCTCCTAACGCAACAGAATTGGCAGAGAAGAACAGTGGGAAAGCGTTTCTGGATGAGAATCTTCTAGAGGAAGAAAGTGGGCATTAATTGCAGATAATGGTTCCTGCAGAGGAGTGGAGAATATTCTGTGCATTCATTGCCCCACTCCTCTTTGTGGCGGTTTTTAGGGCAAGAACCCTAATTAGGGCATATGTGGCTCGATTTGAGCCCTTTATTGTAATTCAATCTAAGCCGTCCATTGGATTGGGCCAACTATAAAAGGGGCATCCCCCCCTCATTTGTAATTAATTAAAACTAGAATTGAATCAGAGATAGAGTTGAGCTAGAGAATAGAAGGCATATAGCATTTAGCTTAGAAGTTAGCTTAGATTGAGGAGGAAAGGAAGTTTTCCCATTGAGGACTTTGTAAGAAGTTGTTGTGAACACTCTCATAATATAAAGATTTATCATTGTTTGGTGGTTCTATCTTCTATTGTGAGTAGCTAGCAAGGCTTGTTCGTCTTTCCAATTCGAATAGAGTAAAGTAGAATAGATTTTGTTTCCATGCAAGTAGCGTTAATTGTGGAATGCAACATTGGTTTGAGCATATCTCCCTACATCCATACCACTAGCAGGCTTGCTGACGGTAAGTCTGCCCTGCGTGGTCAACTGGAATTTCAGCACTTAACTTCGGTTGCGATTTGTGTGTTCACTTGCTTCGTGGTGAAGGGGTGTGCATGTTGAATCTCGACCTGAATATCTACCTATCCTTTGAAGATTGCATCAGCTTTGTCAGAGTTGTCCGAAGAGGAGACGATACAAAGTTTGGTTTGGAGATTGTTAAAGCTAGTTTTGCCTTCCATCCTTAGAAATAGATTGTAGGATTCCTATCCCTTTCCCTTTAATTCAGTATTTCCCGATCGATTCGAACATCATAGCAATATCGTCAAAATCATTCATTGTTTCACTATGATTGAACAACTACGTAAGTCCCCTTGAAATAACCAGCATATACACATCAACCAACTGAGTCTATTCGCAATAAAAGGAACCTTGGAGTTGAATGCATGAACTTTCACGCAATCTTAGCATGTGGGATACTTTGATCAAGAGAGAATAGAGTGACCATTGGACATTTTATTCTGTGCTGGCGTTGTCATAAAAAGCACGTCAACAATTGGCAGACAGACAGTGGGAACACGTTTCTGGACGAGAATCTTCTAGAAGAAGATAGTGGGCATTAATTGCTCGTAGTGGTTCCTGCAGATGAGTGGAGAATCTTTTGTGCATTCATTGCCCCACTCCTCTCTGTGGTGGTTTTTAGGGCGAAAACCCTAATTAGGGCATATGTGGCTCGATCTGAGCCTTTCATTGTAATTCAATCTGAGCCGTCCGTTGGACTGGGCCAACTATAAAAGGGGCATCCCCCCTCATTTGTAACTTAGTAGACATTAGATTGAGAATAGAGAGGATAGAAGTTAGAATAGATAGAGAGTTAGCTTAGACGATAACTTAGTTTGAAAAGGAAGGAAAACTTTCCCTTTGAAAGTTTTGTAAATGGTTGTTGTGAACACTTTTCATAATACAAAGAGTTTCATTGCTTGGTGATTTCTTCTTTGTTATGAGTAGCTAGCAAGGCCCTTTCATCTTTCCGATTCAAGTTGATAGAGTAGAGTAGACTTTATTTTATGCAAGTAGTTGTTAATTGTGGAGTGTGGCGTTGTGGTTTGAGCATATCTTCTTTCATCCATACCACTAGCGGGCTTGCTGCTGGTAAGTTCGCCTTGTGTGGTCAACTGGAATATCAGTACCTAACTTCGGTTGTGATTCGTGTGTTCATTTGCGTTGTTGTGATGGGGTGCACATGTTGAATCACAATTTGAACATCTTACTCATCCTTTGAAGATTGCACCAACTTTGTCAGAGTTGTCTGAAGGGAGATGAAGCAAAGTCTGGTTTGAAGACTGTTTAAGCCGATCCTCGTCCTCCACCCTTTAGGAGTAGATGGTAGCCTCTCTAATCCTTATATCCTTTTACATTCAGCATTATCCGGTTAGTTTAAGAACCCGAGCTTCATTGACAAATCTCCCAAAATTTGAAAATCCTTTCTTCGAAGTTGAACGATTACGTAAGTCCCCTTGGAATACCTAGCATATTCACATCAACCAACTGAGTCTATTCGCAATAAAAGGAACCTTGGAGTTGAACGCATGAACTTTCATGCAATCTTAGCATGCGGAATACTTTGATCAAGAGGGAATAGAGTGACCGTTGGACATTTTATTCTGTGTTGGTGTTGTCATAAAAACCACGTCAACAGGACCCCATCTCCATCTTGCAAATTTAGCCATTCTTCAAGTTTGTCAATATATAAACCAAAAAGAGTAGGGGAGGCACCCTTGCTTGACCCCAAAGTCACTCCTAAAACTCTATGAAATGCCTACCGAAGTTCTGATTTTGACTTTAACCTCTTCATAAAGCCTATGGACATCCGCTCTAAGATGTATAGGAATCCCAAGTTCTTCCATTCTGTGCTATAACTTACCTCAAGGACCATGTCAAAAGCCTTTTTGAAATGAACAAAACAAAAAAAGCTTCTTCTCTCTTCCTCCAAACTTTTTCAATGGTGTGCCTCAAAGTGATTCCATGATCAACCGTAGAGTACTTAGGCCTAAAACCTGCTTGCCCTTTTGCATGCTTTTCTTTTTCTTCTACCCACTTGTTGATTTTGTTTTCTACCATATTGCCAAATAATTTTGCAAACAAAGGGTTGATCATTATGGTCCTATAATTGGATGGATTATTAAAGTCGCCACTCTTAAAAAGAGGTATCGCTAGGCTGGTTGTCCAATCTCTTGGGAACCCTTGCTGAATGATATTATTGTATATTCTCATAATGTGCAGTGTGCAGTGCAAGAGTTCTCACCCCCCATTTTAGATACTCTGCTTGAAGATCAACCAAGTCCTTTTCTTTTCCTACACCCAATTTCTTATTACTTGTCTCAACCTCCTGCATGGTGAACATTTTTGTTATGGTGTTGACCAAGGGGGAGGGGGATAGGGTCAACCTTTGATTTCTTCTCATAAAGTTGTCTTGCATTTTGAACCATTGATTAGCTGTAATGTTATTTTCAATTTGTTTATTTATTGGTTAAAGTTCCTTCCATAATAACTTTGAGTTATTCTTTCCTCGGTAGATTAGCTCTTCATGCCTTGTGTCCATAAAATCAACTTTTTTCTTTCTTAAAATCTGTTTGTATAACTTATTATTTATCTTTTTCTTTCTTGGCTCTTTCAAAGTTCTCCTTGCAATTTTGTATTCCTCATCAAACCAAGTATTAACCGAAAAGCAATTTGCTTATGATTTCTTATTTTTTGCTTGTTCATTAGTAGTACTGGCATTGAAATCTCCCATTAAAAGGACTTCGTCTTGCTAAGAATATGCTGCAATATCTTTTTCTAAATCTGCATAAGGGTCATGTTGTGACCTTTTCACACATCACCCCATTTCAAATGGGGACCCCCCTAAGTTTGGCTCCTTTTTGGTCTTTTGGCTTTGGTTTTGGGTTGTTTTGCGTCTCTCTCTTTGTTCCTCACAGTCTTTCGGAGATGTCCCTATCCTTGACCTATTGGAAATTTTGGCTAAGTCTGAAGTGCATTTTGATGAATTAGGGTTTTCATTCTTCAAGATTATTGGAGGTCAAACTGAGTTGGCAAATTGAAATCTGAGCTTGACACTACACTCAGGAGACTTTAGGCAAGATCCCATCAAATTTTCACTGAGTTCTGACAACTTACTATTTTTAGTAAGTACTCAATTTGCAGTCTTTTCCTCAAAATTTTGGAATTCCGACTACTCCAACACATTCAAGGCACTTCAAAGTACTCGCACACAAAATTTGAAGAGATTTGGACAACTTGCTATTTTTAGCCATTCTAGCTTCGAAGGCTATTTCGAGGGTTTGCATGTCTGATTTTTCAGTGCATGTCAGGATATTCTTTATGGTTTTTTCGTGAGCTTCACAACGATGTAACATGCAAGTCAAAATGATGACTTGCTATTTTTAGCAGGTGCTTGCATGCGGACCAATTTTCTGGGTTTTTTGAGATCTCTCGGACAGTATGACATGCAAATGCATCCGATAGTTAGTTGATCACTTTTTCAAGCACTTACAATTTTTTGCAGGTTCACTCCAGCAGTCCCAGACCTTCAGTTTCATGAACAAAGTAGCATGCAACAGAAACGGAGTCCAACGGGGGTCATTTGAGGCACATGCAAGTTAGATTAGGGTTTCCTTCTTTGATGCCTAAAAAGAGGGGCAAAACTCGAGAAAAATGAAAAACGAATGTATCCCATCACGATCAGCATCCTTCAGGTAGTCTACTGGTAAAATTTTAGCGCAATTCAAGCACTTACTATTTATAGTAAGTCACCACCAGAACAAAGCTATAAATAGTAGGTCAGCACAAGGGGCAAGTATGAACAGGTCAAACAAGTCATGAGGGTCACGCTTGGCAAATTTCAAGTCAAACGGAGCTGCCGAGGTCAGGAAATCAAGAGGTTACTAAAAATAGAAGGCCAAGCCAAACATGATTGAAGTGGCAGCATTGAAGAATTCCTAAGTCTGAAAACAAAAGCTCACCCCTCTAGATGCGCTCAGGGTGGAAGAGACAACTGGCAGGGTAAAAAGTTTATGAGTCATGAAACAAAGGTTCAAGGGGCAAAATGCGCCCTCAAAGAAGTAAAGAGGCATGAAATTCTTCTAAGGCATAAATGGAATGCCACTAGGAAAAATGCGCTCGAGGGATACATGAACTTGAGAAATATTTTCCAAGTGATGAAAATAGATAGTAGGGACCCCTAAATGCACCCAAAGCATGAAGTAAGTGAAAATATCCCTGGGGGGGTGAAAATGGAAGCTTGACAGGTGAAATGCACCCATGGTAAAGAGGAGGTGTTGGAAAAAGATTCTAAGTCACAAAATGTAAGCTTGACCCCCTAAATGCGCCCTTGAAGGAAGTAGAGATGAAAAAGTTTCCAAGTATGTGAAACATGATACTAGAGGTAGTGAAATGCACCCCCTTGGAGGGTTGATGATAAAAATTTGCCTAAGGCATGGAAACTTGAAGCAAAGACCTTCATATGCACCCAAGCAAGAAGTAAGGAGATTGAAAGTTTCTAAGTCACAAAAATGAGAGCACCGCCCCTAAAATGTGCCCTCAAGCAAGGTGATGAGAAAATTCTTCTAGGGCACAAACATGAAAGCTCATGGGGTGAAATGTGCCCAAGCTGAATGAGGTATGAGGTGTGGAAAATTTCTAATGAGGTATGAGGTATGAAATGCGCCCATCATGTAGGGAGGTGCTTAAAGAATTTTCTAAGGCATCAAATGGAAGCTCAAGGATGGAAATGCGCCCAAGGTGGCAAGGTGAGTTGGAGAGATTAAAATTTCACTAAGGCATGAGAAAAATAAAAGCTCCACCCTCCATATGCGCCCATGAGCATGAAGCAACTTAAAAAAAATTCTGAGGCATTAAAATGGAAGCACCACCTCCTAAATGCACCCTCAAAGGAAGTATGAAGGCAAGACTAAAAAAAAAAATTATAAGTATGAGGAAAATGGAAGCTCATGGGGTGAAATGTGCCCAACAATCAAATGGAGGTGAGAAAATATTCTAAGGCACTAACATGGGAGCTAGACCTTCCAAATGTGCCCATGAGAAGTGAGGTGAAGGAAAATGCCTAAGGTATGAAAAGGAGAGCTCAAGGGGCTAAATGCGCCCAAGATGAGAAGGTGAGCAAGATGCATGAATATTCTAAGGCACTAACATGGAAGGAGCCCCTATCAAATGCGCCTAAGACTGGAAAGATGAGCCTTAGTGGCAGATTATTTTCAAGGGCGAAATAATTAAATGAACCCCTTCATGTGTGCCCATGAATATCTAAAGTTGAGAAAAATTTATAAGGGGTCTTCGAATATTTTCTAAGGGAGGTATAATTATGAAGCATTATGCCTTGGCTTGGGATTTCAAAATGGATGCCTGCCTTATGATTGATAAAGTTTTTTAAGGGGAGATAAATTCCCTAAGGCTCAAATGGATGAAATTTTCTGAGGCATGGAAAAAGAAGGTAGAAGGGGTTAAGTGCGCCTAAGCTCAAGATGGGTTGATTTTTGTCTAAGTCGTGAAAATAAAAGAAGACTCCCTCGGATCAAGTGAAATTCAAACATCAAGCTCCTGAGAGAAGATGGGCAAGCAAAGTGAACAGGATGCTAAAAAGTTTCTAAGGCAAGAAACATGTGAGAGAAATCAAATATTTTCTAAGGTAGGAAGGTGAGAGCCAAAGGGAAGTGGAATGAAATAAAAAGGATTCTAAGGCGTTGCAAAATCAAAGAGGACCCCCTTCAAGTATGCCCTCAGGGTGGAGAAATTCTAAGGCACAAAATCCAAACACAAGGTGGATATGCTCCCTAAGAAGGACAAATAAGCTGGAAATTTGGCTAAGTTGTGAAGTTTTTGAACTTAACCTCTCAAGTGCACTCAGCTCAAGGACACGATGGATATTTTCCAAGAAACATCAAGATAGTATACACCTTAGCACACAGATGTTAAATGCGCCCATGGTGAAAAGTTATGAAGAAAACAAAGTTATGCTAAGGGAAAATGATGAATTTTATCACATCTAGGGATCAATCAATCAGAACATGGAAATTTGGTAAGTAAAATGGATTTATACTATAAGTGTTCTTATGCTCTCCTTTTGTTTGTTTTGCAAGATGAACACCGGGGCCTGATGACTTGAGGTGATGGAGCAGGACAACGTTATAACCTTGGAAGGGGATAAAGTTTCACATGATGTCTCATTTGCACCCAAATCATGAAGAAAGATGTTGAAAGAAACGACTAAGTTACAGGAAGGTAGGTGGCAAGGAAGAAATGGCCGAGTCCAAGACAAGAAGATCCTTCAAGATCAGGATGGAGGAAATGATGAAGGCCAAGAATGAAAGATCATCCTCAAGCACTAAAATGTCCTCAAGGCTAAGGAGGAGGGATGAGCAGAAACTTCAATATTAACGAATGACAGCAAGATCAATTGAAGAACAAAGTGGAGGAATTCTCCTTAAGTGTGAGGTCCCTCTTCGGTGATATCAGAGGCTGTGATGATCAAATTGATCGAGTTTGCAATCAAAAAGAACAGTGGGAATGGGTTTCTGGACAAGAATCTTCTAGAGGAAGATAGTGGGCATTAATTGCTCATAGTGGTTCCTGCAGAATAGTGGAGAATCTCTTGTACATTTATTATTTCCACTCCTCTCTGTGGCGGTTTTTAGGGCAGAACCTTGACTAGGGCTTAAGTGGCTCAATCTGAGCCCTTCATTGTAATTCAATCTGAGCCATCCATGGGATTTGGCCAACTATAAAAGGGGCATTCCCCCTCATTTGTAATTCATTAAAATTAGAAATCAAAATTAGATCAAAGAGCAGATAGAGAGAGTAGCATAGAAGTTAGCATAGGATTGAGGAGGAAAGAAAGTTTTCCATTTGAAGGCTTTGTAAGGATTTGTTGTGAACACTATCATAATATAAAGAGTTCTCATTGCTTGGTGATTTCATCTTTTGTTGTGAGTAGCTAGCAAGGCTTCTTCGTCTTTCCAATTCACTTAGCGTCTTAAAGTAGATTAAAGTAAAGTAGATTTCATTTCATGCAAGTAGTTGGTAGTTGTGCAATGCGTTGTTTAATTTGAGCAAGCTTTGTTATCCATACCACTAGGGGCTCACTAACGATGGTTCGCCTTGCGTGGTCGATTGGAACACTTTGAACTTAACTTCAATTGCGGTTCATATGTTGGTATGCGTCATTGTGACGGTATCTGCATGTTGAGTCATGGTTTGAATATCTTTCGTTATCCCCTTGAAGATTGCACCGGCTTTGTAGAGGCTGTCCAAAGTGAGGCGAAACAGAACTTGGTTTGAGCTTGCAAGAATTGATCTCTGTATCCCGCATTTAGGAGTAGACAGTAGAACCTTTCATCCTTACCCTTTTAATTTCAGTATTTTCCCGGCTAGCTTAGGAAACCCGAGCAATATCGATAAATCATTCGTGTCCTACAAATTCTTCTCTTTTGATCGAACAATTGTGTAAGTCCCCTTGAAATAACCAGCATATCACATCAAGCCAACTGAGACTATATCCGCTACATAAGGAACCTTAGAGTTGAATGTATGATCTTTCTAGCAATCTTAGCATGCAAAATACTTTGTTCAAGAGAGGATAGAGTAACTGTTGGGAAACTTTATTCTGTGTTGGTGTGGTCATAAAACACCCGTCAACAGGTCCCTATCTAGCCCATTATTTTCGTAAGTTTTTGAAACTTGTGGAGAAAAATAACACATTGCAATTCTAATGTGACTTTCACTTTTTAAAATTTGAACCAAATATACTGCTTATTTGAATCTTTTCTTTCTAGCTGAATGATATGCCCTTCTTTTTCTTTCAATAAGACCATTATTTCACCATAGCCTTTGCCATTCCCTGCTGCCTTGTTCGAAGCCACCAACTTCATGTAACCTTCAAATATAGGAGTCTTGCAGCCTTCATGTTCATGTGTCTTTATGAGACAAATTATGTCTCTACCTTTTGCAATAGGCCCTAACCCAAGTCCCCGCCTCCAAGGGTAACCTCTACAATTCCAACAAACTAAGCTTAGGAAAACCTGGGTAAGCCTTGATTGCTATATATTTTTGCACATAAGACTCAAAGTTGAGTCTTCACCCCTATTTTCCCATATTGGCCTTGTTGCTTTGCTTCCTACTATAGAATCTACAGCTTTTTCTTTGCTGTCAGCTTGTTGCCCTACCTTACTGTGAGGTCCAAAACTGGCAATAATAGCTTTAGCCTTGAACAACCATGCCCTTTTGCCTTCATCTCTTGCTGATCTTATCTTTGCCACTTCCTCCCTTCTCTCCTCTTGCTGCCTAACATTTAAATCCTCATTCAGGAAGAAGCATCAGCCCCTCAAGAGCTTCTTTTTCCTTAAAAGATGTTGCTTGCCATACACGCTTTCCATGATGACTTTTATAGGCCTAACCATCCATTCACATATCTTTCCCACCCTCCACACTTGGAAGATTTGCCCTTGCCAATGCAACTTGTCTTTTAAGAAGTCACTTGCAAGATTGAGAGTGTTTTCATTTTTCCCATAATCTCTTATACCTCTAATAATTACATTTGCTTCTTTATCTTGACTTTATTTGAGCTCTCTTACTTGCATTTTTTCAACCCAAGTATTTGCTTCTTCCTCCATACTAGCAGAATCGCTATTGACTTGAGCTCATGTTTTGACTTCTTTTGATATGTTTTCTTTGTTATTTTCTTTTGTCTTCACTCCTTGAAAGTTTGTTTGCTGAAGTGTTTGCACCTCACCCCGAGATGTTCTAGAGTTTACCACATCCCTATTCAACGCTACAAATTCTTTCATTGTTTGCTAGGTTAGTTCATGCTTGTTGGTTGAAAATTTTGTATACTTGGGAAAGCGTACAAAATTGTGGTTTCAGCCACAGTACGTGAGATAAAACTCTCCTAATTAAGGGAAGGCTCCCCCTTTCCTATTGACTAATTTAAGATAACTTATCAAAGCAGCTTTGAAATGAAATAGAGAGAGAGGAAATGAAGTTTCTTGAAAGCACAAAGACTTTTGTCACCTCCTCCGGGACGGGAAAACAACCACCAAGCACAAAGTCTGAAATTCCAACTCTTTGATATTACTTGAAAAATAACAACTTATAACTATAAAGCTCAAAGTCTTTATGAGTACAAAATTCTGCAGAATTTTCTTGCTTGCCAAAAAGATAAATATTACAATAGACACCCTCAAGTATTTATAGGAGAGAAGCCTTGAGAAAAAGGTGGGAGGATCCCAACAAACTTGAGAAATTCTCTCAACCACTAACTAACTGCAGTTGACTTATTCAACATTACAAGTCCTATTGTAATTTGACTTGTAACGTAATTACATTTTACAAAAATGCAAGTGAAAGGAACACTTGCAATTACAAAATTTGCCTTTACATGTAATTTGTCGAAAACAAAATACATAAAATAAAGATAAAGTATCATGAGACACTTTTTATTCCATTTCATTCCTAGCTTTGAAAGATTGAAATTTGCTGATAATTCCTTGCAACTCATCAAGATCAGGACCCAACGTGTTCTTAGCAACCACAACACTCTTAAGGATCACATCATAATACCTTACTATTGCTTCTCTGTGTTCTTCAAGAACAGTTTGCATTTTATCCAAGATCAGGATCATTCGATGATTTGCAAACTTATGAATTGAATCCATAGTAAACTATTCTGACTCAAACTCTTGGCGAAGATTTCTTGTTATTGTTGTCAATTCAGATTGCACCCGAATGCTTGAATAGTTAAATTCAGCAATCTGTTGAAACATGGAATGATTCTCAGGCTTGTGGGTTGCCTAAAACTGAGAATCAATCTCCAGAGAGGGCTGGTTCCCTGATAAAAATCCCCTAAAATCTAATTGACTTGGCTGGGAAAGAGGTAGAAAGACTAAGTCTGAATTCTAAACTATGAAACTTTTAATTTATGGTGATGCACCGAAGAATCCAACTTGTAGACTTAACTCACAGAACAATTACTCACTATTTTCATTCGCACAACTAAATCTGGAAGTTTAAACACTTGAATATTTTAAACAAAGGCTATTAAAGAAACAATCACAGAAGGGAAATATGATTTCCACAACTAGACTGTTTGATTATCGATTAACACAATGTTTAACCAGTGGATTTAAACCTGGATGCATACAAAATTCACTAAGGAGACAGAAATATTTAAAGCTTTCAAAAACTGCAACACAATAATTACTTCGATCAATCCCACATGACAAAGATGCTTGAAACTTGAAGGCAAATTCTAAAATACTAAAACTTGAAGGAATTCTCTGCAATAACACGATTTGAACCTGTAAAAAAACACTGCTGTATTAATCTGTAAATAAATGCTGAGTTACAAGATAGTCTTCTTTGCTGAAGGCAAAGACAGAAAACAAGAACTAGATTGAAAAAGATAAACTTTTTCAATATATACAAAAAAAACACTCCAAAGTGCATGAATAGTAACTGAAAGTCATCAAAAAATGAAAAGATGACAATTACAATGTGAAATCCGAGCACAAGTGAAAATCCCTGAAAAAGTGGCTCAAACTCATGCAAAAATGAGTGAACACCAACTCAAACTGCGACCATAAAGCGTGTAACTGATCTGCAACTCGAACTGGACTGAAAATCCCTGAAAAAGTGGCTTAAAGCATGTGAAAATCACCTCATTTGTATCAATCCGCCCATGCACATCCTTCTCATTAAGTCTTTAGTTAAAACTGATGTAGAACTGGAGTAATACATATCTTAGCTTTACATAACGTTCTTATTTGCATTTAGATGATAAATTAATTAAATGATTTATTTCATCATTCAATTAATTTATTTACATTATTTATGCAAATAAGAACAAAGAATAATAAAGCTAATTTATTTCATCTCAGTATTATGATCTTCAAACAATAATTATAACTCAGCTTCAAAAACATTTATTTATTTGCATTTTAAAATACTAAATTAATTAAATGATTTAAGGAATATCATTTAATTAATTAGTTTACAAGATTTAATGCTAATGCAAATAAACAAATAAAAGACAATGATTATTGAAAATCATTTGCAAAAGTATCAAAATGAATTTAGGGCGAATGAATAAGGCAAAACATGAACCCTAAAATCATTATGTCTTTTGACTTTTGAGAAGCTTCTGGAGGAAGTCTGCCGCCAGGAGAGGGTTTGAAGCTGAAAATTGATCATTTCTTGTCATTTTTAGCCATGAAGAACTTCGAATCTGATCATTTCTGGGCGAAATAAGAGCAAAATGACGTTTTTCAAAAATGTAGAGGCACTTTGGGACACGATTTTTCAGTTCTAAATGAGGTTCTTTCATTTATCTAAGCTTTTGCTTCAAATCTGGGCACAAATCTTCATTATTCTAGCCGCCATTAAAGAGTTCAAATTTCGAGCTTGAAACCCCATGATTATTCAGGTTTTCTCTCCAAAGTGTTTCAAAGCTTCAATTCGTGACAAAGGTAAGCTATTTTATTGTCCCTTGTGGCTGTCTTCTATGTATTGAAACCAGAATAATAACCAAAAGGTCGCGACTTTGAATATTTTGAATTGGGTATTTCTCTATCTTCCCTGAGCTTTGTCTCCACTGTAACTTGGCCGCGGGCATGGGTTCTTCATTGTTGGCATAAGAAATAAACCTTTATACTCTGTAAAACATGATGAAGATTGTTTTTGTGTAGATTTTCAATACTCTGTAATTTTAATTTTTTGTTCCTGTAGCACTCAATACTCGGCCTGTGAGTCTTTTGGCTATCATGAGAGAGGTCAGTATGCACTTTGCATGGTTCATTGGAAGTCCTGGCTGTAGCTTTGATCTGCCTTATCTTCAATCTAGTTTTTTCGTGCTTTTTCATTTCCTCCTGATAGCTATTGACACTTGATATTTTCTTGCTTTAGCATTGCCTCGGACTGGTGAAAATTTCTCAAAATCAACAAACTGGGTTCCTACAAAATTTAATGGGTTTTTTCATCTGATAGTTTCCTAATTTCTGTCCAAACATTACGAGAACCCAGTTTGTTGTTTTTGAGATATGATTGAAATAAGATTGACTGCCCTCAAAAATCCGAGTTTGCTCCTTTCTTTGCTATTGTTGCCATGGTTACACTGGAGCTATGAGTTTTTTAGAACCTTCATTTTGCTGTTCTAATGTATATCATTTCATACTTTCATGTAGGTATTATTCAGCACTTAATCAAATCTGGTATCATTTACCATTGTAGAACTGCTTTGAAAAATCTGTTGCATCTATATTTGTTGTCTTCTTTTGTCATTGTTTGCTGCACTTTTAATATCATGTTGCTGCACCTTTTATATAATAGTTCGCTGTTCATTTACTGTCACATTGCTTGGTTTATGACTTATTTACTGCATTCATTGCTGTTATTTCCCATAAGGACTGCCCCCTAGGTCTATTTGAAACTCCTCTCCTTCTTATGTGTCCACTTACCAAGACTCCCTTTGACAATCTTGATATCCCATATTGTGACTGTTCAATTATGCATATGACTGTCTTCTTCACCATGAACTGTCCCATGTTTATCCTTCTTGCACTGCTCTTTAAATCCTCATGTGACAAGTTTACTTTCAGCTTTAAGATGGAAATGAAAACAGCTTGATATTGATAGTCATTTTCCAGAATTTTGTGACTTTTGAGAGCCCTACATCACAATTATCATTTCCATGTATGATTTGGATCACAAGCCCTCCCATACTATGGTTGTACTCTAAAAGATCATGTAGCTGCTTATTTAAAATTACTGACTTGCACTGATGGACTGTTATATGTTCTTAAAATTATGAAAACACCCTAAAGTGCGAATACTTTGTTTCTCTTTAATTTAAAGAGGCTCAAAACTTCATTTAATGTAACGTAAAAATGCAAAGTAGAGCTTGAAATAGACTATCAAAGAAATTTATGAGTTCTTTACACTATTTGATCTTTTCTTGACATGAAAAGCGAAGTTATACTGTATGCTCAAACTGTTTTTCCTGAATCTCTTTGAAAATAAAGCTGCTTATTTAAAATTACTGACTTATTTCAGCAGCTCCTTAAATGATAATTATCCATGTAAATGACTCTCGTCTGTAACCTGAGAGTGTCCTATTTGATATGCCGGGCTCAACCCTTGTGGGAGCCCGTTTTACTCCACATATCTGATGAAATGATCACGAACATAAGGAACCTGTTCCTGCACAGTGAACAAACATGTTAGCAAAATAAAAGAAGTTGAATTCTTCTATTGAATTACGTTCTTCCTTCTTGATTTTTTCAATCATCTGATGGATGTCTGATCGACTGTATCTTATATTCCTGTCAGTAGCGTAGGCATATGATAGGATTTGATCCGCTATTGCTTAGAGACCATCTCTAACATTATTTTAATCTTTTCATGCAGATGCCTTTGAAGCTGGAAACTAGAGCTGAAGCTGGAAACGGAGCTAAAACTGACGTCACAACTGAACCTCAACCATCAACGATTCGTCATTCTAGGCAATGACGAATCATCTTTTACCCTATGCTTTCGTTATTTTCAGTTGTATAGCATACTATTGTTTATGCATTCCTTATTTGATTGTAAACATCCAAAAGTTACTTCCACGGCTTGTGTGGAATTCAACATTTTTTACAAAAATGAATAAAAGCATCATTATGCAAATTTTCTCAATTTTATGTTTTAAATGTTTGCACAATAAAACTATGATTCATATGTGGAATGATCCCAATGATGATCAATGATCACTTAATCAGCAAAACATGCAAAATTATGTACCTATAATTGATGAATTTCATCCAACTCTACCTGTTTGAGCTCGGAGTGAAAAATGGGTAACAGTTATCTCAATAATAACCACATCAACTGCAAGTAACTCTCCTTCGTGACTTAGAATCCTGCAAGACATTTTCTCAAAACTAGAAAGTATGTCCTAGTCAACTTCACCACCCATTTCAAGTGTAGCTTGAACATCTTTGATGAGGTCTTCAACAACTAATGACTTGTTTGTCATAAGTTCTTCAAACTCTACATATTTTTCTCTACCCGATATTATTGAATTGCTGCCCAGAATTTCCAGCTTGACTTGATCCATCTCATGCCATATTTTCAAGTCTTTTCCGAGTGAATCCAAACTTTGCTTGAAAGCTTCCAAAGTCTGATTCATCTTAACCCTTGTTGCCCTGACAGTGCTCAAAACATGTAGTGCATTCTCAATCACTGGTGTACCTTGATCAATCAGTTGAGCTGCCCAAGAATCAACTGCTTTGGCCTTTTGTGCAATCTTCTCCAATTGCCTGACTGATTCTTCAGAGGTAAAGGAAGTTAATGGATTAACTTGCTTCGAAGAATTTGTTATTTTCTGAATCACTATGATGAGCTGTGAATTCTTCTCTTTAAACTCACTCTTCTTTGCCAGTAATTCATCATATCTCTAAACTAATGAGGCTACTGAGTCCGTGGCATCATGCATAAGACCAGAATGTGTCTGTTTACCAAGTTCAACCCTGGTAAGCCTGTAATCTGACAGTTGCATTTCTTCAGGTGGCTTCTCAACCAATAGCTCAGCTATCTCCGCATACTTCATTTTATTTTCATCTATCACCACCCGTGAGACTTTCGTTGCCTTCTTTACAACCCTGGATTTAGGTTTTGCAATTTGTTGAAAATCAAACACATCAGGAGAGATTTCCTGCTTCTTCCTTTTAGGCGTAATTGAACTCAGCCATGGGGGTAATTCTAATGAGTTCATATTGGAGATAGCAACTGTGGTTTTTGAAGAAACAGGCTCTAACTGTACCATAGTTGTCACCTTAGGAGAAGTATTAGTTTGAATTGCAACATGCCTTTGCTCAGGTGGCAACACATGATTTACCTCTGTCATAAACTTATCAAAACCCAAGGCAGAAGTATCAACCTCCGAGAAAGGAATGTTGGTCATAGCCACATAAGAAGGATTATCATCAAAAATTCTCTCCAAGTCTTCATGAGAAGTTCCAATAGGAATCTCCACATTAGCACCAACACTCGTACTAGGTTCCACAAGATCTACAAGTACAGTAGAGAAAGAGTCTACATCTATATTAGTATCCATGGACATTTGAGGAATGACCGCATGAGGAGAGTTTGAGACTGCTGAAGGAGGTGATTCTGCTGTATTTTCTTCATAAGTATCATCCTCATCATTAATGACATGTACCTGTACCTGTGATGTCTCTTTCCCTTTCGTTGACACTTCTGGTGGAGGGATTACCAAAGCTCTGCTAACCCTTAACTTGATTCTTGTGCTAGAAGAAGAAACACCTTCTTTAGATTTGTCTCTGATTTCAGACCTTTGCCCAACTGGACCGGCCAAATCATTCTCTACTTCACCCTTGATCTTGATAGTCTTAACATTATTATCCTTCAACCAAGCATTGGTATTAGCGAGGATGGGCTGAAAACGGTCAAGGATAGAGTCACACTCCTTTTTGGACCATTGCAGTGACAAGAGAGGAGCTTCTGCAACTCTTTGTTCAATGTACTTTGGATCTAGGATTTCTCCATCATCCACCATCCCTTCAGGGATGCTAGTTAAGTTAAGATCCACAATCTGCTCCAAGGTAAGCTTGTTGTAATCCATCCTTCTTATGTCTTCTTCAGTACGAAGATCAACCTAGATATCTTCAAGACGATGAACATGAGCGAAGGCTCTCTTGATTTTATCTTTCATTCCATGGTAATCAAAATATTTTCTCGCAATGAACTTCTTCAACTTGATTTCTTGAAGCTTACCCTCCATTGCCTTGGCTCTTTGAGAAGTTTTAATAGAATATCGATCAATCTGCAATGGATTGTGCAAAGAGATAGTAGTACCCAACTTGTGATTAGCAAGTTGTACAGCATGAACCGCCATTAGCTGTCTTGCCAACTCCATTAGAAGGATTTTGTCAGTGGGGTACTGGGGTAACATGTATGGTTGTCCCTCAAAACACCCAACTCTCATGTAAGTGAAAGTGGGGAACTATAGAAACAAACAACCGTAATCATTCACTTTCTTCCAGGCTGCTTCGGAGACTCTTCTAGTCTTGAGTGACTTGTCAAAGAGACACATAAAGTGACCAAAGAAAGCATCCTGCACTCTCTTGTAATGAAACCTACTAGGCCTCAGAGTTAGCTGATCATAATATTCCCATACTAGCACCAATGATCTATTACCCTTGGTAGAAAGACTAGGAAACTGTCTGAGCGATGCAGCAATATATACCAAGAATGAATTCATATAGAAAGTGAAAGTAGTATGAACTTGTGCCAATTGTCTACACAAGTTATCACTGATTAATTCTCCCCATAAAACATGAGACTACCCTTTCCTCATCACCACGATGTACTTGTACATCCAAGTTTCAAACACATTGGAATGTTTCAAACCTGCTAACCTGCTGAGAAGTGTAATCATATCACCTATTTCTTCAATGAAATCAGAACGATACAACTTAGGCCATCTGGAAAAGCAAGTTCGGGGAGTCTTCAACCACTTAGCACTAATGTGTCTAATGCAATCTTCTTTTCTTTGTTTATAATGATTTGTTGCACTCTTCATTGTGATCTTAGCATACAAAGGAGCTACAGGTACTTTGAAGATCTTATCAATTGTTTCAGCATCCAAACTTATTATGACATTTCCATCTTCGTCCCTGATTGTCCTTGTTTCTTCATCAAAATGAGCAGCACATGCAAGCACAAATTCCGGTTCTAAGGCAGCCACTAGGAATGAAGAGACTAAGTGAATATAACTTCGGAGAAGTAACTACATCCCATGAGTCGGTAAGTCACCAGCTGCTTTTTCTTAGGAACTCAGACATATCAACGTGCCCGATCTCCATGTCTCTAATCTCATCAATGAGAGAAACTACCTGGGAGGGAGCAATCTAATTGAAATATTTATCATATTTAGCCTTCATATTCTTGTTTGGAGGTGATACTAGCTCTTTTGTCATCGAACAAGAATCTGAAACACTGTGATGAAAACTCAGAAGAGTAAGAACATCTTCAGTAGCTATGGGTGATTCCATGATGCCAAAATCTTAAAAACTAGCAATCCCACCAAGACTTGCTTGGGTTTTGAAATTATAACATTCGTCATGACTTGAAGATGCTTGGCGAATATGCTTTGGACAGCGATAGGAAGAAAATTGGATCTGGGGAAGTCATTTGCAAGTTCAACTTGTAATCGGGTCTTGGAAACCCAATTGCAAGTAATAAGTATTTTTTTACAATGTATACTTGCAGTCGGGTCTTGATTGCAAGTGATGGGAATATGATATGACGAATGCATTTTGAAGGGATTTTACAAGTGAGGTGTAAGGCATATGGAAGCAATGTGAGCATTTTGAAGGCTCTTAAAATATATCCTTTACTTGCAGTCGAGTCTTGGAAACCTGATTGCAAGCATGCAAGAGATGAAATATTTAACCCTCAATGCATTTCAAAAATACATTACTTAACTTGAAACCATGAAGAAACAGAAAATAAAACAAAAAGAACAACAAAGACAAAAACGTACCTTTGAAGAGCAAAAACACACAGCTGAAGAAATAAACTAGGAACCCTTGATTTGTAACCAGCACTTATAGACAAAGTGAGACAAAGACTCCTTTTCAAACACAATCAGTTGAGTATTAAATCCTTTCCTCAAGAGACCAAAACACGCCATGAGGAAGAGAATGACCAAGACTAAGTCAAAAATTGGGTTTTGAAGACAAAAACGCATGCTACAGCAAAAACTCGAACTTACAAGCTTGAAGTTGGGCTTTTAGAATGTCTTCACAAGTGACTTTAGTCACTAGCTTAAATGAGTCGGGTCTTGAAAGACCACATGCAAGTCACTTTTTCAAAGAGCTCTCTCATGTGAACTTGTAATCGGGCCTCCAAGACTTGATTGCAAGTAACTTACTTGACTTTAGACCCTTTTAATTGTAGTCGGATCTTGGGACCCCCATTACAAGTGAACAATTTTTAAAAAGTAACTTTAAAAGTCTTTAACTTGCAAATCAGGTCTTGAGACCTATTGACGGATGTTTTATGACCACACCAACACAGAATAAAATGTCCAACGGTCACTCTATTCTCTCTTGATCAAAGTATTCCGCATGCTAAGATTGCGTGAGAGATCATGCGTTCAACTCCAAGGTTCCTTATGTCGCGAATAGACTCAGTTGGTTGATGTGAATATGCTGGGTATTCCGAGGGGACTTACGTAATTGTTCGACTTCTTTAAGTAGATGAAAGATTTGACTATGATGCTCTGATTTCTAAGTTAACCGGGAAAATACTGAATTTAAGAGGAATAAGGGGGTAGGGATTCTACAATCTACTTCTAAGGGTGGAATGCGAGGATCGATTTAAACAATCTTCAAACCAGACTTTGCTTCGCCTCCCTTCGGACAACTTCGACAAAGTTGGTGCAATCTTCAAAGGATGAGTAAGATGTTCAAATTATGATTCAGCATGCACACACCATCACAACGATGCAAGTGAAGATATGAATCACAACCGAAGTTAAGTACTAATATACCAGTCGACCACACAGGGCGAACTTACCATCAGCAAGCCTGCTAATGGTATGGATAAAAGAAGACTTGCTCAAACCAAATGCCACACTCAGCAATTAACAACTACTTGCATAAAATAAAGTCTACTTTACTCTAATCTACTTGAATTGGAAAGACGAAAAAGCCTTGTCAACTGCTCACAACGAAAGATAGAATCACCAATCAATGAAAATCTTTATATTATGAGAGTCCTCCACAACAACCTTTTACAAAAACTTTCAAAGGGAAAGCTTTTCTTTCCTTTTCAAACTAAGCTAACTTCTAGCTCTACTCTCTATTCTAACTTCTATCTCCAATTCTGTCTAGTCTCTGATCTAATTTCTATTCGATATGTTACAAATGAGGGGGGATGCCCCTTTTATATCAAGCCCAGTCCAGTGGATGGCTTAGATTCTTTTACAAAGAAGTGCTCAGATTGAGCCACGTATGCCCTAATTAGGGTTTCTGCCCTAAAAACCGCTATGGAGAGGAGTGGGTAATAAATGCAGAGAAGATTTTCCACTCCCCTGCAGGAACCATAATGAGCAATTAATGCCCACTATCCTCTTCTAGAAGATTCTCATCCAGAAACACGTTCCCACTATTCTTCTCTGCCAATTTTGTTGCGTTAGGAGGGTAAAAGAGTCTCTAAGATTGTCTCCATAGATAATAAAATTTGATAGGATCCGGAGTTCGACTGCTTAGTTGTTCACGTTCAACCCTTCCGTTGTCTTAATTCCTGGACGCAATTCCTCCTCGTAACTTTCATATTTCTCTAGCCCATTGCCTTGGGTGCATTTGGCCTCATGCATCAACTTTCACTTAGCAATTTTCAAAATCACGTCCCCTTTGCCTTGGGCGCATTTCATGTGTCATGAGGGAAACTTTGAGCGCATTTTACCTAGTGTGAGGGAATTTTCTTGCCTTAGCGCATTTCATCCTTGCCTTCTCCACGTTTTTCCCTTGTGGCCACCTTGGGCGCATTTGCTATGGGGAGGAGGAACTTGAAGGCGCATTTGAAGGGGTGGGAGGAATTTCCCACGCCTTAGTGACTTTTCACCTACCTTTTCACTTGTGGGCGCATTTCACCCATGCTCAAGGAATTTTTGGGCGCATATGACATAGGGAGAAGGAATTTTCCCAAGCCTTGGGCGCATTTAGCCTAGGCTACTTCCATTTTCAACCCTTGAGGGTGCATTTCACCTAGTGTGAAGGAAATTTCATACTTAGCAATTTTTTATCAATTTTCTCCCATGCCTTGGGCGCATTTCATGTGGTGGGAAGGAGTTTGTGAGTGCATTTCACACATGATGGAGGACTCTCGACACTTAGAAACTTTTCATCAACTTCTTCACCTTCCCTGGGCGCATTTCATGTGCCTTCATGCTAGTTTTTTGTCTATGAACTTCCAACGCCCAACTATGCCTTGCCCTTCTATTTTTAGCAAATTCGGAGAAGTGGGGACTTCCATGCATTTTTCATCTGTTTTGAGCTGGAGCAGGTGTGACTGTGCTTTCATAGACTTTGCCACCTTGTTCATACCCTCTATCCACACTGGTATGATATTTTTAGCCATTTGCTATTTTTAGCAAACCCTAAAATTGATTGATCTTTGTAGCTCCGTTTGACTTGATTTGCTCCATATGAACTTGATGCTTTAAGTGCCTCGTTCACACCTGCCTCTGGCACAGATGTGCTATTTATAGCCATGAAGTGACTTACTAAAAATAGTAAGTGTTAACTCCAAAAATGCACCCTCTCCTTAGTACCTAAACTCTTGGGATTTTTGGAGGACATGGGATCAATCAGAGGTTGTGGGTATTGTTGTGACCTTTTTCACACATCACCCCATCCCAGATGGGGACCCCCCTAATTTTTGCTCCATTCTGGTCTTTTGGCTTTGGTTGGTGCGTCTCTCTCTCTATCTCTGGTCCTTCCGGGGATGTCCCGTCGTTTGACCTGGGTTGAAGTATTGTTCAAGTCTGTGAAATTAGGGTTTTCATCAGTCAGGCTTATTAAAGGTCAAATTGAGTTATAAAATTGAAATTCGAGCTTAATACAGCAGTCAGAAGACTTCCAGCAAGGTCCCACTAAATTTTCATTGTATTCCGACAACTTACTATTTTTAGTAAGTATTCAATTTGGGACTATTTTATCGAGATTTTGGAATTCTGTCAGTTCCACCACAATCAGGCAGCTTCAGAATGCCTACGTGCGAAATTTGAATGGATTCCGACAACTGGCTATTTTTAGCAGTTCAGCCTTCAGAGGCTATTTTCAGGATTTAAGCGAGCAATTCTTTGGTGAGTGACGGGGGAATTGATCTGGGTTTTCGAAGACCTTCACAATGATGTAGCATGCAAGGCGAGGTGGTGACTTTCAGAGTTCAGCCTCCCGAGGCCATTTTTAGGGTTTGCATGCAAGAATTTTCAATGCATGTCCAGATATTCCATGTGGGTTTTGCGAGGCCTTCGCAATGATATGACATGCAGATGGATCGGGTCAGTTTTCAAGGACTTACTATTTTTAGCCAGTGCCAAAACTTTGACCAGTTTTCTGGGTTTTTCTGGGTTTTTCGAGATCCCACAGGCACTGTGACATGCAAGCTCGTCCGACATCCGGGTGACCACTTTCCAGACACTTACTATAAATAGCAGTGTCATCCCAGCAGCTACCCCCACTTCAGTCCAGCAATCAGGTGCAATCGGGCACGATCAGAGACAGTCAGGAACAAATCAGAGCACACGCAGATCAGATTAGGGTTTCCCCTACCACGTCTAAAAATAGATGAAGCAAAATGCAAAAATGACAGAACGAAGCACGCCACCAGAATCAGCATCCTTCGGGCTACCTACTGGTAAAATTTGAACACGATCTGAATACTTACTATTTTTAGCAAGTCACCTTATGGCTAAAAATAGCACGTCCTCGTCAGGGAAAAGGTGTGAACGAGTCTCTTATAGCATCAAGTACAAGTGGAACAAATTTCAAAGCAAACAGAGATACAAAATTGGTCAATTCTAGGGTTTGCTAAAAATAGCAAATGGCTAAAAATAGCATGTACTGTGCCAAATCAGGTATAAACGAGGTGATACAGGTCAACAAGGGCACAGCCACGCCACTTCCAACTCGGAACAGGATGAAATGCAAAGAAACCCTGACTCCTCCGAATTTACTAAAAATAGAAGGCTAGGGCATAAAGGGCGTTGGAAATTTTACAAACATAGTTGATAGGCAAACACTCTCATATGCGCCCAGGAGGAAGGAAAGATTCAAAAAATTCTCTAAGTGTGAGAATTTCCCTGAGCAAGGCTATATGTGCCTAGGGAAGGTGAAAGGTCACCAAAAATGTAAAAAAATTCGCCAAGGCATCAAAATTTCCTATGACATCCTCAAGGGCATTCAAAAATGGAAGTCTACAAGGAAAAATGCGCCTAAAGGAGCTGAAGAGTCACTCAAAGAGGGCGGATTTCCTCCTCACAAGGTCAAATGCGCCTAAGATGGAAGTATCATGGGCTATATGCGCCTAGGGAAGATGAAAGGTCACCAAAGAAGACATGAAAAAAATTCCTAAGGCATAGAATTCCTCCTCACAAGGTCAAATGCGCCTAGAATGGAAGTTCCATGGCCTAAATGCGCCCAAGGAAGCTGAACAGTCACTCTAGGCGTGGGTTTTCCATCTTGCATAGGAGAATGCACTCAAAGAAGGAGGTTGCACATGAGGAATGCGCTAGAAGGAGGTGAAGGGTCATGTCTTAGGCGTGGGGTGGTGAAGGAAATGCGCTCAAGGATAACAAGGAAGTCTACTAGCCCATATGCGCCAAGAGGAGGTGAAGAGTCACCCTAGGCGTGAGAGTTCTTCATGGCATTTGCGCCCCAAGTAAAAGGTAAGGATGAAAGGTAAAACGGTGAAGGTGGAAGCTACACTTGAGGAATGCGCTAGAGGAAGGTGAAGGGTCACCATGTGAAATGCGCCAAGGGAAAAGTAATGTTAAGAAGGGCGTAATTGTTTTAAAGACCATGGGTTATATGTATTTATTTCTTCCTCTTCACATCATGAAATGCGCCTAGTAAGTGGAGACTTGAAGAATGAAAATGGCTAAGTGAGAAAGGAAATGTCTAGGCGTGGAATTGCCTAAGAGAGGAAATAGAAGTTGACATGCCCAAATACACCCTTCAAGGGTAAAATAATTAAATTTAAAATTCCTAAAGCATTTTCTTGAGGGAAAATGAAAAATAATGAATACGCCTAGAGGATGATGCCAGTTGCCAGAGTTAAAAAAAAAAATCTTCAGAGGAAAATTCTTCAGGGAAAATCAAGATAATTTGCCAAGGCCGAGAAGATTGAAATTGCAGGAGTGGACGACATCCGGAGGACAAGATTGAAAACATTAGCCTTTTTATTATTTTTATTTTTTAAATAATAAAAATTAAACATACCCCTTCGTCCGGATACACATGAAAACAATGGATTTCAGGAAGATTTTTCTTCTGGGTATTAAACGTTTGCAATTCGGAAGTGATTCAGAGCTACTCCACGCCTCACTCACATCGTTTCGGTGGGTATTTTGCCCAGTACCTATTTTAATAAAATTCCTAAGGCGAAATTGAGAAATTCCTCTAAGGCAAACGAATAAAATGTATGAGAAATTTCACTAAGGAGTTTGAACTTGATAATTTTGCCAGAATGCCTTAGCCAAACTTTTCGAAATTGCTCGAAGAAGTAAACGATTTAATATTTTGAGAAATCAAACGCAACGAGGCAGGCCTGTGCAGAGGTGATGAATTCATAATTCTAGAAGTTTGAGATTCCAGTGCTTCAGACGACAAGTGTTGCGACTGGAAAAGAGAGGGAAAATGAATTCAAAATGTTTACTAAGTTTAGCCTCTGCAGGAATTCGACCAAGCTATAAGTTTTGAAGTCCTCTTCATTTTTCTCTCGCGAGTTGCTGAAGAGCTGAAAGTGAGAAGTTCGATTTTGTGAAAAGAGCTGAAGGTTGCTGAGGATTTCGAATTTTTAGAGAGCTAGAGGTTGAGGATTTCGAATCCCTGAAGGACTGGAGTTGCTGAAGCACGAATTGCTGAAGTCACAAACTTGCTGGAGAAGTGCGACCTACCTTGTCAAGATTTCAAGTTGCTGAGAAGTGAGTTTCTAAATTGCTGCAATTGTGAGGAGGTTCGAATTTACCAAAGTGAAGTTGTTGAATGCCTAAGTGCGACTTGAGAAGAAAGTTTTAAGTTGCTGAAAGTTGCTAAGTTAGAAGGAAAAGTGTGAACTTCAAAGAAGAGGTTTCAAATTTGTCATAGTTAAATTGTTGCAGGCAAACATTTCCAAGTATTGGGCATTGTGTTGCTGCAACCCAAAGGAAATTTCTGAGAACATTGAAGTAAACAGGCAATAGTTGAGGTTTGCAGTTGAAAACATCAAGAAGTGTTGCAGCCTTTGTCATTTAAAAGAAAAATCTGCTGACACCCGCAATGATGGTTATTATTTTATTTTAAAAATCTTGTTTGCTGACTATCTTACCCTTTTTGCAGAATGGTCGAGTCAAGCAAAAGAGCTGCAGGCAAGAACGTCCACACCGAGTCCAGACAGGCAGTAATCAAGAAATTAAGCAAGTCTTTCCTGCCAAAATCAAAATTCACATCAAAGTTGGGCAGGCTGGCAGACACAAACCTAGGCTCGTTTAACCTGGAGGCGTTCAAAAGAAGGATAATGGGGACTGGAGGCCATCACCCATCAGTGACGTCATATAGCATTGTCAGAAGTGGGTTATATGCAGCTGCAAATTTTCCACAAGCTATCTGATGCCCGAAACTCATTATGGAATGCTCTC
>CM021103.1:694311073-694347257 GCA_007115665.2 Sequoiadendron giganteum | reverse complement strand
AGTCATTTGCAAGTTCAACTTGTAATCGGGTCTTGGAAACCCAATTGCAAGTAATAAGTATTTTTTTACAATGTATACTTGCAGTCGGGTCTTGATTGCAAGTGATGGGAATATGATATGACGAATGCATTTTGAAGGGATTTTACAAGTGAGGTGTAAGGCATATGGAAGCAATGTGAGCATTTTGAAGGCTCTTAAAATATATCCTTTACTTGCAGTCGAGTCTTGGAAACCTGATTGCAAGCATGCAAGAGATGAAATATTTAACCCTCAATGCATTTCAAAAATACATTACTTAACTTGAAACCATGAAGAAACAGAAAATAAAACAAAAAGAACAACAAAGACAAAAACGTACCTTTGAAGAGCAAAAACACACAGCTGAAGAAATAAACTAGGAACCCTTGATTTGTAACCAGCACTTATAGACAAAGTGAGACAAAGACTCCTTTTCAAACACAATCAGTTGAGTATTAAATCCTTTCCTCAAGAGACCAAAACACGCCATGAGGAAGAGAATGACCAAGACTAAGTCAAAAATTGGGTTTTGAAGACAAAAACGCATGCTACAGCAAAAACTCGAACTTACAAGCTTGAAGTTGGGCTTTTAGAATGTCTTCACAAGTGACTTTAGTCACTAGCTTAAATGAGTCGGGTCTTGAAAGACCACATGCAAGTCACTTTTTCAAAGAGCTCTCTCATGTGAACTTGTAATCGGGCCTCCAAGACTTGATTGCAAGTAACTTACTTGACTTTAGACCCTTTTAATTGTAGTCGGATCTTGGGACCCCCATTACAAGTGAACAATTTTTAAAAAGTAACTTTAAAAGTCTTTAACTTGCAAATCAGGTCTTGAGACCTATTGACGGATGTTTTATGACCACACCAACACAGAATAAAATGTCCAACGGTCACTCTATTCTCTCTTGATCAAAGTATTCCGCATGCTAAGATTGCGTGAGAGATCATGCGTTCAACTCCAAGGTTCCTTATGTCGCGAATAGACTCAGTTGGTTGATGTGAATATGCTGGGTATTCCGAGGGGACTTACGTAATTGTTCGACTTCTTTAAGTAGATGAAAGATTTGACTATGATGCTCTGATTTCTAAGTTAACCGGGAAAATACTGAATTTAAGAGGAATAAGGGGGTAGGGATTCTACAATCTACTTCTAAGGGTGGAATGCGAGGATCGATTTAAACAATCTTCAAACCAGACTTTGCTTCGCCTCCCTTCGGACAACTTCGACAAAGTTGGTGCAATCTTCAAAGGATGAGTAAGATGTTCAAATTATGATTCAGCATGCACACACCATCACAACGATGCAAGTGAAGATATGAATCACAACCGAAGTTAAGTACTAATATACCAGTCGACCACACAGGGCGAACTTACCATCAGCAAGCCTGCTAATGGTATGGATAAAAGAAGACTTGCTCAAACCAAATGCCACACTCAGCAATTAACAACTACTTGCATAAAATAAAGTCTACTTTACTCTAATCTACTTGAATTGGAAAGACGAAAAAGCCTTGTCAACTGCTCACAACGAAAGATAGAATCACCAATCAATGAAAATCTTTATATTATGAGAGTCCTCCACAACAACCTTTTACAAAAACTTTCAAAGGGAAAGCTTTTCTTTCCTTTTCAAACTAAGCTAACTTCTAGCTCTACTCTCTATTCTAACTTCTATCTCCAATTCTGTCTAGTCTCTGATCTAATTTCTATTCGATATGTTACAAATGAGGGGGGATGCCCCTTTTATATCAAGCCCAGTCCAGTGGATGGCTTAGATTCTTTTACAAAGAAGTGCTCAGATTGAGCCACGTATGCCCTAATTAGGGTTTCTGCCCTAAAAACCGCTATGGAGAGGAGTGGGTAATAAATGCAGAGAAGATTTTCCACTCCCCTGCAGGAACCATAATGAGCAATTAATGCCCACTATCCTCTTCTAGAAGATTCTCATCCAGAAACACGTTCCCACTATTCTTCTCTGCCAATTTTGTTGCGTTAGGAGGGTAAAAGAGTCTCTAAGATTGTCTCCATAGATAATAAAATTTGATAGGATCCGGAGTTCGACTGCTTAGTTGTTCACGTTCAACCCTTCCGTTGTCTTAATTCCTGGACGCAATTCCTCCTCGTAACTTTCATATTTCTCTAGCCCATTGCCTTGGGTGCATTTGGCCTCATGCATCAACTTTCACTTAGCAATTTTCAAAATCACGTCCCCTTTGCCTTGGGCGCATTTCATGTGTCATGAGGGAAACTTTGAGCGCATTTTACCTAGTGTGAGGGAATTTTCTTGCCTTAGCGCATTTCATCCTTGCCTTCTCCACGTTTTTCCCTTGTGGCCACCTTGGGCGCATTTGCTATGGGGAGGAGGAACTTGAAGGCGCATTTGAAGGGGTGGGAGGAATTTCCCACGCCTTAGTGACTTTTCACCTACCTTTTCACTTGTGGGCGCATTTCACCCATGCTCAAGGAATTTTTGGGCGCATATGACATAGGGAGAAGGAATTTTCCCAAGCCTTGGGCGCATTTAGCCTAGGCTACTTCCATTTTCAACCCTTGAGGGTGCATTTCACCTAGTGTGAAGGAAATTTCATACTTAGCAATTTTTTATCAATTTTCTCCCATGCCTTGGGCGCATTTCATGTGGTGGGAAGGAGTTTGTGAGTGCATTTCACACATGATGGAGGACTCTCGACACTTAGAAACTTTTCATCAACTTCTTCACCTTCCCTGGGCGCATTTCATGTGCCTTCATGCTAGTTTTTTGTCTATGAACTTCCAACGCCCAACTATGCCTTGCCCTTCTATTTTTAGCAAATTCGGAGAAGTGGGGACTTCCATGCATTTTTCATCTGTTTTGAGCTGGAGCAGGTGTGACTGTGCTTTCATAGACTTTGCCACCTTGTTCATACCCTCTATCCACACTGGTATGATATTTTTAGCCATTTGCTATTTTTAGCAAACCCTAAAATTGATTGATCTTTGTAGCTCCGTTTGACTTGATTTGCTCCATATGAACTTGATGCTTTAAGTGCCTCGTTCACACCTGCCTCTGGCACAGATGTGCTATTTATAGCCATGAAGTGACTTACTAAAAATAGTAAGTGTTAACTCCAAAAATGCACCCTCTCCTTAGTACCTAAACTCTTGGGATTTTTGGAGGACATGGGATCAATCAGAGGTTGTGGGTATTGTTGTGACCTTTTTCACACATCACCCCATCCCAGATGGGGACCCCCCTAATTTTTGCTCCATTCTGGTCTTTTGGCTTTGGTTGGTGCGTCTCTCTCTCTATCTCTGGTCCTTCCGGGGATGTCCCGTCGTTTGACCTGGGTTGAAGTATTGTTCAAGTCTGTGAAATTAGGGTTTTCATCAGTCAGGCTTATTAAAGGTCAAATTGAGTTATAAAATTGAAATTCGAGCTTAATACAGCAGTCAGAAGACTTCCAGCAAGGTCCCACTAAATTTTCATTGTATTCCGACAACTTACTATTTTTAGTAAGTATTCAATTTGGGACTATTTTATCGAGATTTTGGAATTCTGTCAGTTCCACCACAATCAGGCAGCTTCAGAATGCCTACGTGCGAAATTTGAATGGATTCCGACAACTGGCTATTTTTAGCAGTTCAGCCTTCAGAGGCTATTTTCAGGATTTAAGCGAGCAATTCTTTGGTGAGTGACGGGGGAATTGATCTGGGTTTTCGAAGACCTTCACAATGATGTAGCATGCAAGGCGAGGTGGTGACTTTCAGAGTTCAGCCTCCCGAGGCCATTTTTAGGGTTTGCATGCAAGAATTTTCAATGCATGTCCAGATATTCCATGTGGGTTTTGCGAGGCCTTCGCAATGATATGACATGCAGATGGATCGGGTCAGTTTTCAAGGACTTACTATTTTTAGCCAGTGCCAAAACTTTGACCAGTTTTCTGGGTTTTTCTGGGTTTTTCGAGATCCCACAGGCACTGTGACATGCAAGCTCGTCCGACATCCGGGTGACCACTTTCCAGACACTTACTATAAATAGCAGTGTCATCCCAGCAGCTACCCCCACTTCAGTCCAGCAATCAGGTGCAATCGGGCACGATCAGAGACAGTCAGGAACAAATCAGAGCACACGCAGATCAGATTAGGGTTTCCCCTACCACGTCTAAAAATAGATGAAGCAAAATGCAAAAATGACAGAACGAAGCACGCCACCAGAATCAGCATCCTTCGGGCTACCTACTGGTAAAATTTGAACACGATCTGAATACTTACTATTTTTAGCAAGTCACCTTATGGCTAAAAATAGCACGTCCTCGTCAGGGAAAAGGTGTGAACGAGTCTCTTATAGCATCAAGTACAAGTGGAACAAATTTCAAAGCAAACAGAGATACAAAATTGGTCAATTCTAGGGTTTGCTAAAAATAGCAAATGGCTAAAAATAGCATGTACTGTGCCAAATCAGGTATAAACGAGGTGATACAGGTCAACAAGGGCACAGCCACGCCACTTCCAACTCGGAACAGGATGAAATGCAAAGAAACCCTGACTCCTCCGAATTTACTAAAAATAGAAGGCTAGGGCATAAAGGGCGTTGGAAATTTTACAAACATAGTTGATAGGCAAACACTCTCATATGCGCCCAGGAGGAAGGAAAGATTCAAAAAATTCTCTAAGTGTGAGAATTTCCCTGAGCAAGGCTATATGTGCCTAGGGAAGGTGAAAGGTCACCAAAAATGTAAAAAAATTCGCCAAGGCATCAAAATTTCCTATGACATCCTCAAGGGCATTCAAAAATGGAAGTCTACAAGGAAAAATGCGCCTAAAGGAGCTGAAGAGTCACTCAAAGAGGGCGGATTTCCTCCTCACAAGGTCAAATGCGCCTAAGATGGAAGTATCATGGGCTATATGCGCCTAGGGAAGATGAAAGGTCACCAAAGAAGACATGAAAAAAATTCCTAAGGCATAGAATTCCTCCTCACAAGGTCAAATGCGCCTAGAATGGAAGTTCCATGGCCTAAATGCGCCCAAGGAAGCTGAACAGTCACTCTAGGCGTGGGTTTTCCATCTTGCATAGGAGAATGTGCTCAAAGAAGGAGGTTGCACATGAGGAATGCGCTAGAAGGAGGTGAAGGGTCATGTCTTAGGCGTGGGGTGGTGAAGGAAATGCGTTCAAGGATAACAAGGAAGTCTACTAGCCCATATGCGCCAAGAGGAGGTGAAGAGTCACCCTAGGCGTGAGAGTTCTTCATGGCATTTGCACCCCAAGTAAAAGGTGAGGATGAAAGGTAAAACGGTGAAGGTGGAAGCTACACTTGAGGAATGCGCTAGAGGAAGGTGAAGGGTCACCATGTGAAATGCGCCAAGGGAAAAGTAATGTTAAGAAGGGCGTAATTGTTTTAAAGACCATGGGTTACATGTATTTATTTCTTCCTCTTCACATCATGAAATGCGCCTAGTAAGTGGAGACTTGAAGAATGAAAATGGCTAAGTGAGAAAGGAAATGTCTAGGCGTGGAATTGCCTAAGAGAGGAAATAGAAGTTGACATGCCCAAATACACCCTTCAAGGGTAAAATAATTAAATTTAAAATTCCTAAAGCATTTTCTTGAGGGAAAATGAAAAATAATGAATACGCCTAGAGGATGATGCCAGTTGCCAGAGTTAAAAAAAAAAATTCTTCAGAGGAAAATTCTTCAGGGAAAATCAAGATAATTTGCCAAGGCCGAGAAGATTGAAATTGCAGGAGTGGACGACATCCGGAGGACAAGATTGAAAACATTAGCCTTTTTATTATTTATTTATTTTTAAAATAATAAAAATTAAACGTACCCCTTCGTCCGGATACACATGAAAACAATGGATTTCGGGAAGATTTCTCTTCTGGGTATTAAACGTTTGCAATTCGGAAGTGATTCAGAGCTACTCCACGCCTCACTCACATCATTTCGGTGGGTATTTTGCCTAGTACCTATTTTAATAAAATTCCTAAGGCGAAATTGAGAAATTTCTATAAGGCAAACGAATAAAATGTATGAGAAATTTCACTAAGGAGTTTGAACTTGATAATTTTGCCAGAATGCCTTAGCCAAACTTTTCGAAATTGCTCGAAGAAGTAAATGATTTAATATTTTGAGAAATCAAACGCAACGAGGCAGGCCTGTGCAGAGGTGATGAATTCATAATTCTAGAAGTTTGAGATTCCGGTGCTTCAGACGACCAATGTTGCAACTGGAAAAGAGAGGGAAAATGAATTCAAAATATTTGCTAAGTTTAGCCTCTGCAGGAATTCGCCCAAGCTATAAGTTTTGAAGTCCTCTTCATTTTTTCTCTCGCGAGTTGCTGAAGAGCTGAAAATGAGAAGTTCGAATTTGTGAGAAGAGCTGAAGGTTGCTGAGGATTTCGAATTTTTAGAGAGCTGGAGGTTGAGGATTTCGAATCCCTGAAGGACTGGAGTTGCTGAAGCACGAATTGCTGAAGTCACAAACTTGCTGGAGAAGTGCAACTTACCTTGTCAAGATTTCAAGTTGCTGAGAAGTGAGTTTCTAAATTGCTGCAATTGTGAGGAGGTTCGAATTTACCAAAGTGAAGTTGCTGAATGCCTAAGTGCGACTTGAGAAGAAAGTTTTAAGTTGCTGAAAGTTGCTAAGTTGGAAGGAAAAGTGCGAACTTCAAAGAGGAGGTTTCAAATTTGTTAAATTTAAATTGCTACAGGCAAACATTTCCAAGTATTGGGCATTGTGTTGCTACAACCCAAAGGAAACTTCTAAGAACGTTGAAGTAAACAGGCAATAGTTGAGGTTTGCAGTTGAAAACATCAAGAAGTGTTGCAACCTTTGTCAATTAAAAGAAAAATCTGTTGACACCCTCAATGATGGTTATTATTTTATTTTAAAAATCTTGTTTGCTCACTATCTTACCCTTTTTACAGAATGGCCGAGTCAAGTAGAAGAGCTGCAGGCAAGAACGTCCACACTGAGTCCAGACAGGCAGTGATCAAGAAATTAAGCAAGTCTTTCCTACCAGAATCAAAATTCACATCAAAGTTGGGCAGGCTGGCAAACACAAACCTGGGCTCGTTTAACCTGGAGGCGTTCAAAAGAAGGATAATGGGGACTGGAGGCCATCGCCCATCAGTGACGTCACATAGCATTGTCAGAAGTGGGTTATATGCAGCTGCAAATTTTCCACCAGCTATCCGATGCCCGGAACTCATTATGGAATGCTCTCACCACTATGATTCGGAGAGGAGGACGATCGTTGCGCCAGATGGCAAGGTGCTGGCTAACCTGACACCACAAGCAATCGGAGAGGCATTCGGGATCCCCGCCCACGAGAAAATGATTTACAAAACGAAGGACAGGGCTGACAGAATGTATTCATCTACAACGGACCGGTGTGCTGATGTGATAAACACTAGGTGGATGATCAAGCCCAAACCAACTCGTACGAAGTTGCCCAAACAGATAATTTCCGAAGACTTGAAGCAAGAGTTTGGCGACTTGATTATGATGTTGAGTAGAGTTGGAGGGTGTCCCCAAGCATTCGTCTTTGAACCTTGGATGTTTTACTTTATCAACTTGGTGCTGGAGGGCAAGGATTTCATGGATTGGGCACTGTTAATCAGTGATGGTCTACATGAGTAGCTCCGCAATGTGAGGAGGACTAAAACATTTTATATGGGCTCTTACCTCGTCTATATGCTGGCTCGCATGACAAGATACAAGGGGATCTCTTACAAAGAACCAATTGGTTGCGGTTTTCAGCAATTCAAAATATACGAGGCTTGTCCGCAGTTGCATTTGACAAGCACCACTAATTACAAAAGAGTCAATGATGCCTTTACTATGCACATCACAAGGACCTTGCAGCAAAGGACCCATCACAGAATATCAAGGGAGGCGCAAGAAATGATTGAGAAATTTTGATGTTGGTTTATCCAATTCCCAAAATTCACTTACATAAGGTTGCAGGGATTCTCTTCCTACCCATACAGGTTGCCCCGATATCCCACAAACAGGGTAGTGATGCTGGAAGTTTCTAGGCAACTGATTGCCTACGATAAGATTCAAAAGAAGAAGAAGAAAGGCGGACTTGGGTTCCCGATTGCTATGGGAAATTCAGACGAAGTATGCCCATCACTGCAGGCAGCAAGGGAGGCAGAGGCGGAACTCCAATTCTTTCAGCTCTCTTACCATTCCAGTAGACACTACTACGATCCTCATAGAAATATCAGGTAGGTATTGACAGAGGAGTTTAGACACAAGGCACAAATAGAAGACTTTTGGGCAAGTGCAGTGGATGAGGTCGAAGTCAGAAAGAGGATGTTTTCCCGGATACCGTTGGCAATGATCAGAGATTGCGAGATTATTCCTGTACCAGATCAGATTGAGGACATAAACGTTGTACAGGCTGATTACGATACAGTAAGAAACACGCCCTTGTCACTCCCAGATTGGTCAGAGCCAGAGATCACCGACTTGGATACACTTTGTATCCCAGTCCTAACATTTACACGGAGTTGGATAGAGAGACATGTCAGCCGACTGAAGGGAGGGTCAATTTCCCTCACATATAATTTGATGGGAGACAGCAGATTGCAAACAACTGATCCGAGGAGACGGAGTAATCCAACTCCAGAGCCTAGGGGAAAAGAGCCAGTTCGACCGAAACCTGTGATAGTTGAGGAATCCTTGCATATGCCGGCTCGAACACATTCTCCCAGCATACAGGAAGTGTCCCTATTTGCTGATCAGAGGGAGAGGTTGCAGGCAGAACAGGCAGTACAAATAGAGAGCCAGCCACTTCGTAGGGAGTCCGTGGCCTAGAGCATCAACGTGCCCCAAGAGGATAATCAACAGGAGAACCGGCAGGAGACCGATGAAGGCTCTGCCACAGATACTCAGTTTCAGCATGAGATTGAGGTAGCTCTCGAGGATGATGCTGCTTCCGATCGAGATGCCCAGAGCTCAGGAGACACTGAGCCCATAGATGATGATGAGCCTCGTCGGAACGAGGGCCATGAAGTAGAGGCCGAGGTAGAGCAGCCTTTCATCATAGCAGGCACACGACAGGAGGTGCCAGACTGGCTGAGGGATAGGATGAAGCGTGATCCTGTGGATGAGACCGATCCTGCATTCGAGATGGAGGAATTGCTGCAAAGGATCAATGCACCTCCCACGAAGAAGAAGGCTAGGAAGTTTTCTAGAATATCCACAGATGAGGATGGATCCTGAACCTTGCATATGGCAATTCCACGGGAGGAATGTAATAGAGACGAGGCTGTTCCTGAGAACTATATTGTGACAACCATGGAACTAGGCCACCCTATTGGGGCACAGGTGGTAGAGGAGTGCGATAATTCCTATCGGGCACTCAAGGACAGATTGTCCCATGTTGAGGGCAAGTACAAAAGGTTGAAGGTAGAGCATTGGACACTGATTGGCTACGTGCAGCACTTGTCCCGTCCTTGTGGGCAAGAAAATCCTGCAATCGAGCTCCCAGCTGAGTTTTCCAGGGAGTCAATCAGTGGATTAGAAGATTTAAGGAGAATGGCACAGCAGGCAGACACGTGGGTTGCCAGTGTGCGTACAGAGACAAGAAAGTTCATGGAAGATCTTGCACATGCCTATGGGCAAGCTTCCGATATTATGGCTAGAGTGGAGGCAGTTAACCATGCTTGGGGTGAGGCTCGCATCTATCAGACGAGAGTTGTTCTCCGTCTAGGGGCTTTGATGAGCATACCTCAACACACTTTGGTTGAGGGAGGTGTTATCCAGCAGGGAGATAGATACGACTTGCCAGATGGTATTCTTCAGTAGTCACAGGCCGGGGATTCTATGATGCATCACAAGCAGATTCTGTCAGGGTCAGGAAGGCCATGACGAACATCTTGGATGGAGTCCTCAACACGTTGGAGGCAATCTTTGCCAGGAGGTTGACTTCTGAAGAGATAACTGCAGATGGACTAAAGGACAGATTGACGCCATTCTTCTCTGAGGTGAAAACCTTCACTCAGGATGATTTCGAGAACACTGCCACGTTCTCCAGTATCATACAGAACACCCAGGATGCCCTTGTTGCCTGGAAGAAATCATGTGCCCGGCATGGGCAAACAGTTGCAGTTTTAGAGTTTCAGTTGGATCACATTCCTCCTATCTCCGATCAGGAAGTTGAGGAAGTATTAGCCAGATTCACCAGATTTGCAGCCAGCGAGAAGGAGAAAGGAAACGCTCTTCTGGATGACGATCTGCTGCAGGAGGACGATGTGCATTGATTGCAGGTAGTGGACCTGCAGAGGAGTGGAGAATATTCTGCACATTCATTGCCCCACTCCTCTCAGTGGCGGTTTTTAGGGCATAAACCCTAATTAGGGCATGGGTGGCTCAATCCGAGCCCTTTATTGTAATCAGATCTGAACCGTCCACTGGACTGGGTTTATTATAAAAGGGGTATCCCCCCTCATTTGTAATCCATTAGAACTAGAATTGAATCAGAGATAGAGTTGAGCTAGAGAATAGAAGGCATATAGCATTTAGCTTAGAAGTTAGCTTAGATTGAGGAGGAAAGGAAGTTTTCCCATTGAGGACTTTGTAAGAAGTTGTTGTGAACACTCTCATAATATAAAGATTTATCATTGTTTGGTGGTTCTATCTTCTATTGTGAGTAGCTAGCAAGGCTTGTTCGTCTTTCCAATTCAAGTAGATAGAGTAAAATAGACTTTCAATTCATGTAGGTAGTGTTAATTGTGGAATGCAGCATTGGTTTGAACATATCTCCCTATATCCATACCACTAGCGGGCTTGCTGACGGTAAGTCTGCCCTGCGTGGTCAACTGGAATTTCAGCACTTAACTTCGGTTGCGATTTGTGTGTCCACTTGCTTCGTGGTGAAGGGGTGTGCATGTTGAATCTCGATCTGAATATCTACCTATCCTTTGAAGATTGCATCAGCTTTGTCAGAGTTGTCCGAAGGGGAGACGATACAATGTTTGGTTTGGAGATTGTTAAAGTTAGTTTTGCCTTCCATCCTTAGAGATAGATTGTAGGATTCCTATCCCTATCCCCTTTTAATTCAGTATTTCCTGATCGACCTAGACATCAGAGCAATATCGTCAAAATCATTCATTGTTTCACTATGATTGAACAACCACGTAAGTCCCCTTGAAATAACCGGCATATACACATCAACCAACTGAGTCTATTCGCGATAAAAGGAACCTTGGAGTTGAACGCATGAACTTTCACGCAATCTTAGCATGCGGAATACTTTGATCAAGAGAAAATAGAGTGACCGTTGGACATTTTATTCTGTGCTGGCGTTGTCATAAAAAGCACGTCAACAGGTATCCTATGACCTGATTGAAACTCCAAATTCTTGGCCGGTTCCTATGTGATATAACACCTAAAGATCTTTATACTGCAACTAAATGGAGGGAAAAGGGAAAGATTTTAACCTAAACTTAAAAGAGAACTCAATAATCATTAAAAGGTGATACACCAAAAAAGCTAAATGGAGGCAACACTTCGCTTAACACAGATTGAACCTACAGCTATTCATATAATGATACGGTATCTGATAAAACCCTCAACACATAAATATTTCAAAAGGAAGATCTGTAATCAGAATAATATTTAAAGGACATTAATCACAGTAAATATATTTAGAAACTAATTCAACCCCTGACCTGTGAAGAGAAATCTTAGCCACAAAGATGCCAAAATGAGACAAACTTAAAAGGTTTCAGCTAAGAAACACAGAAAAGAAAATCAATCACCAATCTGCATACAAATGTGACACTAGAATTAGATCGAAAATGTTGTATAAAAGCTCTGAAAGGCTCTAAAAATGCATCCTCCAAAATCTGATACAATACTTGGAACAAAATAGCACAATGTTCTCCAGAAAGTACAAAGTCTCCTTCACTCCAAAATTTTGCATCTTCACTCTTTGAAGCTTCCCAAAGAAGCTTGGCCACCACTTGATAGAAACCCTAGCCGACCTTTGAACTTGGAGACCTCTGTATTCGCCATTTTCACAGATTTTAGAGAGCTTTTAGAAGCTGAAACTTCTGCACTTTGGACGCCATTAAGGTAAGTCTGGTTCCTTGCATCGAATCTGGATTTTTTTACATTTTAAAAAGCTCCTGAAGCTTTCATAAGGCGCGACCATTAGTATTTCTGATATCTTTTGCTTTCTATGCTTTGTTTCTGTTGTGTTCCTTTGTTTCACCTTTGTGGCCGCCATGAAAATGCTGGTTCGAGATTTCTGGGCTGCAAAACTCTCTGTATTTTGGACGCCATTATGGAGTCTTTGCTGAAGCTATGATTTTGGTAAGTTCGTAGATCTGGAAGTTTCTTATGTTGAAAAGCTTGTCTTAGCTTTACTGGGTGCGACCTTATGCATTTGCGCCATTTTCTTGATCTTTACTCTGCTGGTGTCTATGATTTTGAAGCTTAGTTAAAGGCATGAGATGCTTTCCTTTCTTGATATCACTAGGGTCTCTATCACATTTACCTAAAGAAAACCGTTATTTGCAAAATAAAAACAAATGAAAAACCCCAGGTCGTGGGTATACATCTGCAAAGTATTTGCATTTTCCAAAAAATGCATGGCTCAGCCCTCTAATTGACTGCTATTTGCTGTCCCTATTCTCATGAGATTATGCACTTTCTCTGATTTATCGCTTCAACTTTTGATGCAATACATGAATGATGACCTACAAAACACTTGAAAACTATGAATATGATGAAACCCCATAAATTATAACTGGAAATCTTTCTATTTCTGTGCTCTTATTGTATAGCTTTCAACATCTTGAGTGTAACATGGCCATGACTGTCCCTATCCGTTGTTCGCTTTTTCATACACTTTCTACTTATTGTAATGAATTTTGCAAAAAATCTGCATAACACAAAACAGATTTTCATGATGTTCATATTGCTCAAAACATTTGATGAGCTGGGCTCAACCCTTATGGGAGCCACATTTTACCCCACTCATATTAATATCTGAGAATCAGCACATTATGTTTCCTGTTTCTGCACATGACGCAAACAGTTAGCAATAAAATTGTCTCCTGAAGCAACGCATATGATCCTCTTTCTGGTTTTGATGTTTATTTTCCTGTTCAAATAAGGATCATGATTGATGCATAGGCATATTTAGGAGTAAATCAGTCATTGCTTAGATCCCCTGGATCTAACCAATGTTTTATTTTCACTTTTCAGGACAAGGAGACATCTAGAGATTAGGAGACACCGGGGGTGCAAAATTTATACCAGTAGAAACAGACCTATGCCAACCATATACCCTCAGGCAATGGTTGGTTCCCTTCTATCTTATGTTCTATGCATTTGTTTGTAACCTTGCATGTTTTCTTATTTGCATAGGAAAGTGAAGATCACTCTCACGGTCTTTGTGTGAGAGACTTTTGCTTTTTGTCTGTTCATTTCATTTAACTAGTTGTAAATAAATGTTGTACATATCAATGATGATTTATACAACAAACATTTTATTCTTTCACTTCTGTTCAGAATGAAACAAGACTTGCAAAAAGTACAAGCTGAGTACAAAAATACAAGAAATGTGCAAATCGTAAGAACTTTTGTGCAATGTTACTGTTTAGGACTAAATTTCGGCATGTGTAGAAATTTTAGTAATAGTAAGTATTCAGATTGTGCTCAAATTTCGCCAGTAAGCAGCTTGAAAGATGCTGATCATGGTGGTGTACCTCATCTTGACAACTCTGTATTTCATCCTGATTTTTAGGCCTAACAGTGGAACCCTAATTTGACTTGCATGTGCCCTGAACTGTTTTCATTTGACTCGATTTTGGTTGCTTGTCGTTCTGCTTGCTGAACTGAAGTGTTGGGTAGCTACTGGAGTGAAACTGCTATTTATAGTAAGTGTTCGGAAAGTGATCAATCCGATGTCGGATGAGTTTGCATGTTAAACTGCCCGTGGGATCTCAAAAAACCCAGAAAAACCCAAAAAACTGGTCAACATGCAGGCACTGGCTAAAAATTCTGCTCGCCAGTCACATCACTGCGAAGCTCTCGCAAAACCCATAAGGAATATCCGGACATGCGTTGAAAAACTCTGCATGAAAACCCTAAAAATAGCCTTTGACCGCTGAAAGTCACCACCTCGGTTTGCATGTCACATCATTGCGAATGTCTTGAAAAACCCAGATCCATTCTCCAATCATGCATTGGAAAATCATATGTGTAAACCCTGAAAATAGCTCCCGAAGCCTGAACTGCTAAAAATAGCAAGTTGTCAGAATCAATTCAAATTTCTCATGTGGGCACCCTGAAGTTACCTGGAAGTGTGGATGCAGTCAGAATCCCGAAATCTTGAGGAAAAGGCCTCATATTAGATACTTACTAAAAATAGTAAGTTGTCAGAACATGATGAAAATTTAGTGGGATCCTGCCTTGAGCCTTCTAATTGTACTGCTGCGCTCAGATTTTACCTTAATAACCTTATTTGACCTCAAACAAGCTTGAAGGATACAAACCCTAATTCCACAGACTTAGCTAACATTTCAACCTGGGTCAAACGGTGGGACATCCCCGAAAGGACAAAAGACCAGAGAGAGAGAGAACCAAAGCCAAAAGACCAGAATGGAGCAAAAATTAGGGGGTCCCCATCTTGGATGGGGTGATGTGTGAAAAGGTCACAAGACCCCCACTACAAGTGACATATATTAAAAAGTAACTTTAAAAGCCTCCTAACTTGTAGATCGGCCATAACGAGTTACATGAAACTTTATAAAGTGACTTAGAAGCTCTTCACTTGCAAATTGGGTCTTGAAACCCCCATTACAAGTGAACAATAAAACACAAAAGTGACTTAAAAAGCCAATAAGTGAAATCGGGTCTTGTGGACTTGATTGCAAGTTAAAGTATCACTTGCATTTTAGAACTTGAAACCCCCACACTCGCAACGAGACATCCAAAACCCGACTAGAGGAAGAAGAGACATGGAAACAAGACCAAAAAGGACTCAAAACTAAAATGAGAATAACCAAGACGACCTAAGACCTTACAGAATATACAAGGCATGATTTTCCCTTGAGAAACGTGCATTAGAGAAACCAAAAATAAGAATTTTAGAGAAAAATTCGTATAGGTTGTCCAATTTTTTCTTTGCAAAAACTGAGGACAACAATGCTTTGCGACTCAAGCTTCCCTACCAAAAGAGCTTCTTGCAACATTGCCACCCGTTCATTTAAAACTTTATCACCTTCCACTAAGGATTGATAAGCTACTGTGATCTCATGGATTTTGTGGTCCCTTTCCTGTTCCTTGACTTGCAAACCCTCCAACCTCTTCTTGACAATTAACAACTCTTGCACACAGAGGTATGAGGACTAGGTAAGAGGCGTGGAAGTGCGATTGTAAATGAAAAATTCTTCTCTGCCTCTTCAACCCTAAGACCTTTTATCTTAACAATCTTGTTGTAGAGTCTTGTTTGAGAGAGTTTTACACCTATGACTAAGAATCGCAGTATTTTCCCTTTGAGACTGCTTTCTTCTTGCCTGTTCTCATTTTAAGCAGGCAAGCCTACACTATAAGGTACCTCGAAATTGCTTTGCATTTACCCAAATCCACTTCCCAGTTTTAACTAATGATGCAATCTTATCTTGACCTAAATGGTTTGTTTCAACAAGACTGGAGATTTCCTTTCCAAGTATCATGTTTGCTAGTGATTGGATTTCCATTGCCAGTAAAAAAATATTCAAGTAACACAGCTATAAGAGCAAGCCTTACCTGTTTGCCTATTGGAGACAGCCTTATGTTGAAAAAGCCTCCTTGAGAGAGAGATTGACTGGAGCCCACCAAAAACTGTGAAAAATCCCACTTCTAAAACCCTGCCTGAAACAGTTGGACCCACTTGTGCCCTTTTATAGACATGAAACATGGGTTCACAACAGCTACAAAGTTGCAAACCCCACAAAGCTACAGATAAGACAAGATGTAAGAATTTAATGGGTACCCTAGGAGTGAGTGATTTGTCTTTTCATCAAAATAAACAAACATGTTAGAGCGAGCTATTTGTTCTCTACTTCCTAGACTTAAAAGTAACATTCAAAATGGGTCCCAAAAGGAGAAAATTGTTGCAATGAAAGTTTTTGGTTAGGGTTTTTCCAGGCACAAACCCTAACACAAGTACATCAGAAATTGCATCAAAATTTCTGTCAAGGATTTCTCAAGATTGTGTTGGGGTTGCTTTGGAACTTTGATTTTGAACCTTGGCAATTTTTTGGGCATTATTTTCAAAATTTTCCAAGATTTTGAAGCACATTTGACATTCCCATCAAATAATATCTTGACCAGTCTTATGCAAGCTACATCAAACATTGAAAAACTAAAATGCCAATGTATATTCTGATGCTAATCTGATCCGTAGACTAGAGAAAGTTATGCCTTACTGTTGGTAATTAAATACATATTTTATGGAGGATTAACCAGCTGTATTTTTTAGCAAGTAAATAACAATGAACTAAAAGGAAAATGAGAGCAATAAACATCACAATTACAAGACACAAGGATTTAGCCTAGAAAATCTAAATTCCAGTAGAGAACTCCTTCAATAGTGAGGTATAATACTCACATTTTCACAATCTTCAAAGTGGAATACAATCCTAGGCCTATTGGGCACATAACAAGCATTTAACAACTTTGTTGTACCCAAAATTAGAAATTTTGCTTCAATAAGGCATTTTGATAAAAATGGTTAAAATCTTGTAAAATTGTTGTCAAAAGTCAAAAAAGGTCAAAAAAGGTCAAAATGTCTAAAAATAACAATTTTCTATTTTTAGAAATTTTTGAACAAACGGATCATAGGGTTTTGTTGGGTTTATTGTCAAGAGGATGCTCACAAAATTTTGAAAAAAATGAAATTAGGGTTTTAAGCCCCTATTTTTAGAAAAACCCTAAAAACAGGATCTTTCCAGAAATGGCTCAAAATGACTTTGATTGGTTAATCTTTAGTCACAATCACATTGGTCCAATTAGAATCATCAAAAAGTAAATTTTTCTCTGGTGGGTCTATTTCGCTTTTTCAGAAGAAAAGTTAAGACCTTTGAGGTCATCAATGGAGGATGGTCAGCTGCCAGGTGTGAGAATCTAAGTCTCAAATGTTGCACAGAATGATCTATGGTGAAAGATGCTCAAAAAATGGTGAACGGCGAAGGGGGATTTGAAAAGTTGAAAATTGAGAAAAATAAACTGTTTGGAAAATGCAAATCATGCACGCAGTCAACACATCAATAGCGACGAATGACGCAGTCGACAAACACGTGATGGCGAGGTGGGGAAGGCGGATGGCGAGCACAATCGACGAACAGCAACACAATCAACAAACACGTGAACACAAAGCTCGAGAAGGTTGAAAATCATTAAAAAATGACTAACATTGGAGCACAAAAGTGCCCTTGCTGACTAGGGGTGCCCAAGGTTTCAAGCAGTCATAAGTGCTTTAAAGGTTTGCAGCTGCAAACAATTTCTTTCCAGATTTGAGCAAGGTTTCCAACGAATTCATCAGCTAGTTCAATGGATCCATCAAAGGCCCAAAATTGTAGATCAAGCAGAAATGTTTCAGTAAAGGAGCAAATTGCAAATCACGAGAAAAGTGCCCTTGCAGGCCAAGGGCACCTAGAAATTGAGACATTCAAAACCAATTTTGGGGGTTAGTCACTTCCAACAGATTCATCTCGAATTCAGTCCAACTCTACAACGAATCCGTTCCCTAGCTCAGAGGACCTATCAAACGCCAGTGGTTGTTGATCGAACGGACACGTAAAATGAAGGATAAATTGAAAATCTTAAGAGCAAATGCGCCCCTGTTGGCCAGGGGCACCCAACATTTCAAGTCACCAAAAGAAGAAATTAGGGTTTGTAGCCTCCAAGAGTTTCTCTTCGGAATTCTTTTGGCTTCGCAATGAATCCAACAGTGAGTTCTCAAGGTCAGTTAAATGTCTAGAATCTCAGATTTAACAAGGATCTTGCATCAGAGGGAGAAATTGAAAAATAAAAAAATAAACTCTGATAAAGAAAAGCGCCCCTGCTAGCCAGAGGTGCCCAGATTTTTGGATCATCAAATCTAGTTTTCAGGGTTCACAACCTCCAAGAGGTCCTTCTCAGATTTGGTCAGGCTGCATAACGAGTCCATCAACAAGTTCACCGGATCTATCAAACGGGCAAAATCTTAGATCAAACAAAGATGTTTCAAACGAAATACAAAGTGAATTTTGAAAAAGTGCCCCAACAAGCCAGGGGCCCCTAGAGTTTTGGGCCTTCAAAACCAACTATTAGAGGTTGCAACACCAAACAATCTTTCCGGAATTCTTTAGGCTTTCCGATGAATATCTCAGCTTGGCCAAAAGATTCATCAATCAATGGCAATTTTAGATTGAGTGGAGAAACGAAGCACGAGAGGCAAATTGAAAAAAGTTGAAAATCCTTAAAAAATGGTTTAAGTCTGGTGAAGAAAAGCTCCCCTACAAGCCAGGGGCAACCAAGATTTCAAGGGGGCAAATGTAGTTTTTAAGATTCGCAACCTCCAGGAGAATCTTTCTCAGTTTTGATCACGCTTTGCAATGAGTTCGTTAGTCAAACCAGAGGATCCATCAAACGTCCGAAATCGAAGATCAAACAAAGGCATTTCAATAAGATAATTTTGAAAATCTTAAAAAAATATTCTAACACTGCAAAGTTGGATGCCTTATCTCAAGGAGGCATCCAAGTCAACTTGAGTTAGAAATTTTTGAAAGACGTCTTCATGCTTTGACCGCCCTATTTTCTAGGGATTCTTCGAGTTGACAAATATTTTCACGTCATGACTCCTAAATTTAGGGTTTTCACGAGTTAATTGCTTTTTTCACCTCCAAACTTTACTTTAGAAGCATTTGGGCGTCTATTCTTCATTATTTTGTAGGTTAGCTTCAACGAGCAAACACAAAATTTTCTTCTCAACAACAATTGGACGATCAAACGAAAGGCGTTTACAGAGTTCTTCATAGATTTGAGTTCAAGTTGCACAGAAGAACACCTTTCCAACATCCATTCTTCTAGAGCTACATTTTGATGGTGTGAAATACAAGACCAACTCTAGAGTTGGAATCCATTTTGTATCCCCTACTAGGAAAGAGACCTTTAGTTCCTTCCACTTCTAATTTGTCTACATAAATAATGAAGCCAATTATGAATCTGTAATCCATAATCTTAGCATTTTTGAGTGTATGTGCATGAAGCAATTAAAGGTGTTCACATATTCTAAAGTATTAGTGAAACAATTAAGGGTGTTATAGCTATGAAGAATGTTTGAATGAGGTCTTACCGCTATTGGGTATGAGATATAATTGAAATTTTTTGAGACCTTTAACATTTACATCATTCCTAGATCCATGAATGTAGAGACAAACAAATGATAGTAGTTGGTTCTTAGTTTGACCTAGTAACCAATTTGTTAACTAACAAACATGCAGTATTAGTAATCATCAGATCCATCTTCTCCAAGATTCATCAATCTGGGTCTAATTCTTTTTCAATCTTCTCTAAGATTGGAAAAAATTTCGACAGCTTCTTCAGCTTCCACGCTTAGGGTTTCTTGCATGTTCAAGAAAAATCAATCTTTTAAAAATCCTACAATCTGGGTTTATCAGCATGAAATTGGCTACAAAGCCCATGTCCCAAATTTTTCCCAAAAAATTGCCTCACTGCTTCCACTTTTTAAGGGTTTCTTACATGTTTGTTAAAAAGTCAATTTTTTCGAAAAATTGAAAAATGGACGATCTAGGTCTCTTCAACACACAAGTGCCTACAAAACCCATATCTCACATTTTCTCCAAAAAAAAAATTGCTTCACAGCTTCTACCTCTGAGGGGTTCTTGCATGTTCTTGAAAAAATCAATTTTTTCAGAAAACGGAGGATCTGGGTCTATTCAAAACGATATTCCTTACAAAACCCATATCTCAAACTTTTATCCAAAAATTTGCCTTTTTCTGCCTTTCAATGAAGCTTTTTTTAGCTTTTGTGCAGAACTTGTCCAAACATATCCATGTTCACAGTCAAACTTCACGATTTCATCATGCAATACTCTTCCATTGAGAAAAATCAAGAAAAGCATCAGAAGCATAAAGTTGTAGGAGAAACAAAGGTCATCACTCCAATTACAAAGCCGCCAAAGTTACCAATTAGTGAACTGCAAGTTGAAGCGTGCAGACATTTCCAAGAATAGAACTCAAGTGAAGGCAGCAATTGGCTCGAGGCCTTTTCTGAGTTTAACTGGCCATCCTCTTTTTATGCATGTCTATTCTTTGGAGTTACCTATTGTATGGTTGGAGTTTTCTTTAGTTTTAAATCAGTTAACTGATGTAGTCTTTCCAGTTAACTATTAGTTATCTTTGTTTAGACATAGGAATAAATCTTGCAGATTGGCAAGACTGATTGTTAAAACGAGGAGATTTTAATGTTCCCCACTCCTTTGTTTTGTGTATAAATAAGAGCAGCCTTGCTCATTATTTCTTAACCGTGCTTGTGATAACAAAATGCAAACCTTATTTTGGCCTGCTTTCTTGTTATTCAGTATATGTTCAAACTTTGTCAAGTATAATATGGTTTGGTCATTTATTATACGCTTGTCCTCTTGCTACAATCTGCTGTCCCAGACATGTAATTGTTGTTGGAAAGCTTTGAGGAAATAAATCTTATGCCTACCTTGCTTTGATCCAAAGTCTCAAAATCTTTTAGTGTTATTGTTTTATAATCTTTATTTCAGCCTACATCTCAAAAGTACAATGAGTCTTTGAGGGTATTTTGAAAGCGATTTTAATGTTTCATGTTCTGCTTTCATAATCTTTATTTCAGCTTTCATCCAAAAGTACAATGAGTCTTCGGGTGTGTTATGGAAATAAGTTTGTTTAAAGCTTTGTGTTAATCAACCATTCCCTGTTTACTTCTAAATTCTCTTGCTCTGAATTTACTTGAGAAGTTAGAAGCATCATTAGTTTAGGCCTAGTTGTAGTTGAAGTTACGAAACTAGAGAAAACCTCAGCTACAACGCAAAGAGTTTTATAACCTTGTGCTCTCAGCTAAGATAAAAAGATCGGAATTTAGTTTAGTATTTATTTTTAGCATAATCAGCAAAAGAGGGAGCTTCCCCTCCTAATTTGAAGAGCTGTCTAACTGTGCATAGCTGTCTGTTTCCAATATGCACTCCAAAGGTGCGAATTGAAACGCCAACAAACTTATTTCAGTCCTTACAATCACTACAACAGCTCTCTGTTACACACTTTAAGATTTTACTTCACTTATGAGTTATGACAGTCAAATGAACCTATGAACTCTACTCTAATTCAAACAATTCAACTCAAATCCTTCTTCTATGCCTCTATGGGACTTTACATATGTTCAATTCATTTGTACAGTCATGTTAAGGATCCCAAAAGTCATCAGAAATCATTTGGAAGAGGAATTTGAAACTTACTTGTATGTTACTGGCCATTTCAGAACACATGGCAAAGCAGCTATTTCATGCTATGATGAAACTACCACTTCTGTACAAAATCGCCCTGGCAATTACAAAATTATTCCCAGCAATTAGGAAGCTAACCTGGTGAAGAAAAAGTTGCCAAAACCTTCACTTTTCTCCAAACTTCCAACTTCTAATACACCCTACTTCATGTGTCTTCTGAGTTGTGTTCTACTTCTCCAATGAAGTCAACTGACTGTAACCAGTCAAAATGCAGTAGTGATGTTATTGTCAGGTTGGCTTGACTCAGTTTCTAGATAAAGGATACCTGAAGAATTAGTCACTAATAGTAATCTAAAGACATCCTACGGAAAGATGGTAAGATGCAAAGGCCGACATCTAAAAGGACAACTATATTCAATCTTTACTCAAAAAGAAAGATGTTAATACATATCATCTATAAATTGAGTGGCTTATCAGAAGGGAAATCTTATTAGTTCAGAGAGAAAAAGGAATGGCGCTGTGCTAATTTTTGCAGATGACCGAAAAACAGACAACAGTGTTAAAAAAAAGTCAAACTTTGAATGATATATTGAGCAAATCACATATCCACAAGGAATTTTATTCATTTGTTCTTTCTATGACTTATGTTAGTTTTCAGGTTTAAGTTAATTTAGTGCAATTTTAAATCTGGAATGGAGGTATTTTATAGAATAAGTATGGATTTGATAAGGCTACATTAGAATAGATTATGGACCGTAGGGATAAGTACTCAAATGGAAGGAGAAATACCCTGTGAAAAAGCAGTAAATACTTCAGATAGCTATCTCTTTCACATAAATATATTTCATTTTTGTTAACAACTTGAATTTATGTCATGGATGTTTTGTGATTGTTTCTGTATTCATGAAAGGCTCAGTGTTCCTGCAAACCTGTATCAGGTGTTTTGAAGGTACCAATTACAACAGAAAACAGAGTTATATAGCATTAAAAGATGCCTCCATGGCTTCAATATTCAAGAAGTTTTACCTCTTTCTTTACTGTCATTACATTTTTAACAGTTTGTGCTAGAGGCGAGTTTATGCTTGGACCAAAAAACTACTCGTCAGAGTAGTTGTGTCTTAATTTCAATAGACATTGACAATCTCAATATTAGAATGTCAGCTGCAATGTTTACCCACAAAATATAAAATTATTAAAGTCTTATCACGCAGAGACAAATTTTTAAGTCTAGCAATACTGTTGAATGCAGGATAAATGTTATCTGCTTCATAAAAAAAGAACAGTTCGGGGCTGTCATAATATCAGAAAAATTATCAAAGGGAAAGAAAACTCTGGGAATTTTGTAGTCTATTATTCCATTCAAATATTATTGAAGTGACACATCATATTATGCATACCAGAAGATGGTTGCAATTTGCTTCTTTGGTTGTCCTCGAAAATCTGGATTTGCCCTATGCTCCAGAAACCAAACAACAGCTCCAATCATAACAAAAGATCCACCAATTGCACACCACATCCCTGGCGTAAATGGCTGCGAGAAAGCCCAGGGATTGTTTGAATGGATATCTCTGGCGTGGTAACAACAACTAAGCCTGAATTTATGTAAGGCAGTGTAAACTCCACAATCTCTGATCTATTTTTCACAATTGAAATGTCCCCCACAACTGCATAAAGTTTCTGCAGTAGCTCAGATTATAAATAACTGTACTAAGAAATGTGCATAATGCGCGCCTATTTTAATCCAGAAACTAATAATAATGAAAGAATCACAAGCACATTAAAACTTTGGAAAGAGTTGCTAATAAACATAACAAATATCTTGCATAACAAACCTTTAAAACAACCTGCTCCACAAGGTCATTATAACTGGGAGTGAGTTGTTTTGTATGAAAGGTACAAACATGTATGGCAAAGCATAAGGTAGTAAATTTGCAGCAGCAACAAAGACATCAATGCAGAAACCCGTCATCGTGTTGTTACCTTCTACAGTTGTCACAAACTCCTTGAAACCTGCTTTCTTGGGTACACCAATTGAAATTTTTTCCTCATTATTTGGGAATACCCATCCACGTGGCACTACTTTGCTTCCACCAGGCCATATAATATCATATAATTGCTGTTTTGAGCTAGATTGGTTAGCTTCCAGAAGATTAAAAGATAAGCCAAAATGACTTGACCAATAACCCACAATTCTAAAATCTACTCCAGCAATATTAATAATCTCAAATGTAGAACCAAGCAGGTCTCCATGTTTATCCAGTTGAATTGGACCAATTAAACCTGTAAAATTAGTTTTGAGTAGTATATTTAGTAGTTGTAATCCTCCTTGGAAAATCTTGTGTTGTTCTAGCTCCGAGTTTTTGCCATTTACAGTGGATAGCTTAGGATGACTCACAAAAGAAATATTTCCACCTTCATTCAAGAATGTAGAAATGGCTCGAGCAATTACCCACAGTGTGTCATAAGCATATAGTCCAAATACATTCAGATGTGTGTCAACAGTCCTCGATTTAAGCAGACTGTTCCACCATAGTGTAAAAGCATGTTGCTGATCTGAAATTGGAGTATGTTTGCGTAAGAAAATGACCCCTTGGAGTGAATTCATAGTATCTAAATCAAGTACCCTAGAATCTAAAGTAGAGGATAGCCAGTCTGTAGCCATCCAAACATAGCCATTCTTCAGCATTCCATGGAGACTTGCTTCAGCAAATATATTCAGACCCATTCTTGGATTTGTATGTACAACAAGAACTCGTGATTCCATCAAAGCCAGTTGTATTAACACACTGCCAATGGCACTTCTGCTGGCTACATGTGGCAATGCTGCTTTATAAACAATCTTTGCTCTCACCTTTCTGAGTGCATCACCCAACACTAATATCCCATTTCTTCCATAATCATCATCTATATACATAGCCACCACTTTCCTCCAGCCATAGTAGCCAATCACAGCTGCAATAGCTTCCATCTGAGAAGAATCACTGTGTGTTATTCGAAGGAAATATGGGTGCTGATATGAGGAAAGAGTTGGATCTGTTGCAGCAAATGACACAAGTGGTATTTGGAGTTCACTTGCCAGTTGTGATACAATATGAGCAAGCGGTGATGATTGTGGACCTATTATTGCCACCATGTCCTTTTGCATTAACTCCAACGCTGTCAATGGAATACAAATCAAACCATAAACATCAATCATAACCATTCTGAAGATTAACCAGTAATGTACATCATACCATATATTTAGAAAGCTTCAGACTTCATGAAGTCTCAAAACTAGCTAACCAACAAACAAACAGAACACCAAAATCACCACCGATAATAACTTAAATTTGCCATCAAGATTCAAAAACATCTCTATGCCCATTAAAAAAAGATCAGAACTCAATTTTGGGTACCTTAAACTTATACCCCCCAGGCTTTTTAAGAATGTGTTCCCTCTTGTTTCTTACAGGGAAAATCTTTTAGGCAAGGAAAATCCTTAGAAGTTTCTCAAAGGCATTTCCATTTTTGTTCTATTCAGGTACGCCTTGTGAACATTTCCTACACATTTGCAGAGCCCATGAAAGCATTCTACAACCCAAGATAGTATTTTCCACTCTGAAATCCATGAGGTAAAAATCATTCTTGGGAATAAATTGACAAACCAAAAGATAAATATTTTCACAAAAATTGTGATCTAATCAAGAAAAAAATGGGTTAGGGTTTGGGTTTTTGTAAAAACCAGAAAAAAATAGGTTTAAGGTCAGGGATTTCAAGAAAAGGAGAAAAATCACCAAAAAGTTAAGAGGATGATACTATATTCCTTGATTACACCATCCACCAAGGTTCAAATATTGTAGAAATATGATTGGGTTAGATTTAACCCTTGGGTGACTTTGACCAACTAGATCCCCCTATTCATGGAAGCTTAGCCAAAGGACGACTTCAATTTAGACATATGCTCCCTTGTAATGTTGTAATCTGCTATATGAAGGCAGAGATGTCAATACCTATGTCAGAAAAAGCAGATGAAATCACAGCTAGACCCTAAACCATGATATTTTGGCAACTTAAATGCAATTTATTGCTGATAAAACTGGAGCCTACAATTTTATTTGAAAAATCATGGTTAATCCATGAAAAGAATCACCAAATTGGCCAATCCATGATTTATTAGCAATAAATGCTACTATAGGGGTACAAATGTTTATACAAAGATTATGGTTCTTTATACACTTTCTTCCACTACCCTAATTAGAGACACTTGGCCCTTTTTCTTCATGAGATCATCTTACTACTAGGCATAGATTTCTTTGTGGGGGTTACAGATCTACTAGATTAATTACATACATCTTTCATCCCATCAAAGATGTTGGAGGCATAAAGCAACCCCTCGAGATACTATTGATTCACATAAAATGGAGATAGATTTGTGGGCATTGCTCATCCTTGTGGTCCACTACCTCTAAGACTATTGGCACCATAGCTCTCATTTTGATAGCCATGGCTCCATCTATTCTCAAGGTCAAGGACTCCCTAGCACCCATCTTTCATGACAAGGATTTCAAGGGCTCTTTCACATTATTAGTTTCTTTTCTACCACCAACAATTCTTCGATTTTGAGTGTTAGGGGAGTTTCTATGTGGATAGACTACCTCCTAGGATTTTCTATCTCAATCCCCTTAGCCTTGGACTTAATTTGATGAGCATTCTTAGATTCTACATTGGTAATCCTTCGATGATTGATGATAATAGCATTGGCTCCTTCAACCATCCCAAAATACAAACATCTAATGATTTTTGTTCCCGGCCTAGGTGGTCTTCATATACTTCCAGTACACATCTATTCATACTTGTCTGTTTTAGAAGTTAACTATATAGACTTTTTAGTTTAAACCCTACGTATTCATTTCTTTGTTTTTCCTATTTTTCTTGCTTTAACATATTTGCCATAGTTTTGAAAAGCGAATTCTCACCAAACTCATGAGAACTCACAAGTTTTTCTACAAGGTGAGGAACTCGCTGGAGACTAGTATATTGAGTTGTGTAGAGGAACTTGTGAGTTTATCAAAGAGACTTGTTAAGTAAATCACTCGGAGTTAACCAGTTTTGGAAGAAATTCAAAAACAGCAAAAAAATACACTAACAAGCATTAACATTCTTTTCTTTTCTTTTTCATTATGTTTGTCTTCAACTTTTGCAATCTTAGTAGATCAAATTGATTGTTGATTGATTAAGAGTGTGATTTGAACTTTGAAGAATTATCAATAACTGGAGTGCATTTAGATGTGTTTCTTTTGTTTTTCTATTCTTTTGTTTCTTTGTTTTTTCAAAATTTCAAATCCTAAACAATGGAAACCTTGTTAAACTACTGAAATTTTCTATTATTTCCATCCCTATTGTATTTATTTTGTTTTACTCTTGTACTCTTTTCCTTTCTTTTCTTAAAATATTAAATTCATATAAATGAAAACCCTATTGTTACGCAGTTGACATTTTATGTTTATTTTTTTCCAATGTTTAGAATCTAGAGTGTGCAATGTAAGGCACCAATGGAAAGGACACCACATGGAAGCATGGCATACCATGTGCGATCAAGGACACAATTACCTGCAATTATCATGGGTTTAATATGAGAGGAGGTATCAATCAATTGAAATACCATCTTGGTCAAATTGTTGGTTGGGTTGTTCAATTGCGCAACCAAGTGTAGGAAGAAGAGAGAAATGCATGCCCTACTTTGCAATTATGAGGAAAAGAAAATTGAAAGGAAGATGGCATGGTAAGCAATTGCATCAGAAATGAATTCAACTACCACACCTAAATCATCTAGAGATTCTCTTCTTGGCCCACATATTTGGCATTCCTCCACTGAGGAGAGTTCTAGCCATTTAAAATCCCCACCTAATTTCTTCATTCTTCATAATACTTTGGGCACACAACCTTCACCTGAAGGTATTTCTTGGAATTGAAAGAAACACCATAAAGCAAGGATGGTAGCTACATGTAATATGGTGAGCAACCCATATTGGGACGGATTGGTAAATGTTTTAGTTATTGCTAGTACAAGTTGTAAGACACCAATTTTGCATAATTTCAGTAGCTAATTGACAAAGGAAGTCAAAAATACATGGCTAGTACAAGTTATGAGAAGAATATGGAAAAAAAGGGCTGCAACATTTTATCAGATGGGTGGATATATGGTAGGAAAAAGATGCTAATAAACTCTTTAGTGGCTTCAAGTGGCATATTGGTGTTCTAGAAGTTTGTAGATATGCCCCACATGAAGTCAACAATGTTGGTACTTTGTGCAATATAGAGGGTGATCTAAGAGGTTGGGGTGGAGAGTGTTATTCAAACTGTCATACACAACACTACTACATATGCATCTGTGAAGAGACTTATACAAGAGAGGCATCCCACCATTTGTTGAAGCTTCATGCTGTCCATTTCCTAGATTCAGTAGTTGAAGACATTGAGAAGACTGGATGCATCAAAAGCATGATTGAAGGTGTTAGAAACATTAAAAAAATTATCTACAACCATACTTACATCCTTAGTTTGACGAGAGAGCACACAAAATGCAAGGAGCTTGTGAGATTGGGGTTGACTCAATTTACCACAAATTTTATCACTTTGTAGAGCATTGTAGGGGCAATACCTTCTCTCAAGCATATGTTTGTGAGCAATGCCTAGTTGGAATCTCCATATTCCAAAAACCTGGATGGAGAGAAGGCTACAATGACTGTGGTCAAAAATATAGAGGAGATACACAAGGTAAGAAAAAAACACAAGTATTAGAGGAAATTTTGTGTTTGCTATTTAGATTTCTATTATTTAAAATTTAAGTTTCAATTTTTTAGGAGATAGAATCTTTGGTAAAGGTTCTTTGTTTTGTTAATGTGGATAAAATGTCAATGATGTATCTCTATGAGGTCATGGTTATGGCCAAGGAGGCCATTTTGCATTGTTAGGGTGGGAGCAAGAGAAAATATGAAATCATTTAGTGCATCATTAATTGTAGATGGATAGGCCAACTCTACCAGTCAATATGCACCATGGGGTACTACCTAAGCCCCAAAATTTTCTTCTCTAATACATTTAAGGTTGATGAGATCATGGTAGGCCTTACTATATGCATAGAGAAGATGACACCAAATGGAGGCCTTAGAGACATAATTCTAGATGAGTCAAAGATCTACAATGGTGAAAAGGGGTGGCTTTTTTCTTCACCTTTATGTATTTGAAAGAGGGTAAACCAACAAGGTAAGAAAATAGTCCTAATAAATGAAATTTTAACTTTTAGCTTAATACTCGAAAGTTTTTACTTTTACTTATTACTTATTAATTTTTAAATGTTTTATTTGTAAATTTGTGGTGGGAGATTTTTGGTGTTGGAACCTTGAATCTTTATATGCTATTTTGCCTTAGTTTTGTAATGTTTCTAGGTGGGAGTGCAACTGGAGCCAATTTAAGAGCCTTCACGCTAAGAAGAAAAATAAGTTGACCTACAAGTGCCTCGATGACCTCTATCTAATACAACCTTCACCTTCAAACCAAAAGGGTAGAGGGGAAGAACTCTCATGATGCCATCAACTTAGATGACATAAATCCTAAGTTGTCAGTTTTGGTACACAGGATCGGGTATGGGTACGAAATACAAGTATGTCGGTACGGCAATTTTTTTTCCTTGGGTGCAAATGTATTATATATATATATATGCAAAAAAATTAAATTAAAAATATACACAATTGTAAATACATTTGATAGTATGATACTTTATCAATCATCATTGAATCATGGATTAGTTGTCATTAAGATTAGACTGGGAGTGACAATAAGAATGGTGATGACACAAGGAGAAGGAATATATCAAGAAACCGTGATAGAGATGCTATGGGTGAGTTGTTATTGAATGAGTATTGGGATTCAAATGAAATGAGGCGAGGAATGGTTGGTAAGGGAAAGATAACTCTTAGAATGCTAGGCTTGTAACTATGCAGGAGGTTGGAGAAGTGAAATGAGAAACAAAGGCCTCACAAGGCTAGAAAGGAAACCAAAGTGAGAAACACTCCTATGAAGCAACTAGAAACAAAAATGACTGAGACATTGATGAGCATGCTACTTCAACTAGATACCATTCGAGGATTGCATACACCACTCAAATATATTAAACTTTTTTAGGGATTGATACGTATTTAGGTCGAATGCACTTTTAAGGGTGTTTTATAAATGTTTTTATGTTCACTTTTGGTGCCCAACACTCGCGGGAGCATTTGGGAGCTCTCAAGAGCACCTGGGAGCGCCTAGGCAGCCCCGAGTTCACTGTGGGTCTACTCCCAGTGAACCCACAGGGAACTCGGGGCTGCCTGGGTGCTCCCAAACGCTCCCCAAGCCGCTCTTGGACCCAAACACTCACGGAGCAGGCACGAGAGCCTAAACCAAAGAACCTAATAACATAGCATCAATCCATATTGCAATTGAATTGTCAAAGATGAAGATATAAGTTCACTAATAAAGATCTCATTGAATTGGAGAGAGAAACAACAGCAGCAAAAGCATTGGAGCAAGACATACTTGAGGAATCAGTCACTCCCCTTGATGATTGAGATTTACCTTCTAATTTGAGGCTAGATGGTATAAGCACTAGGCATGGAAGTTGTAGATTGTAGTTGGTTGTTATACAATTAAAATTCGATTGTCAAAGATGCAGATATAAGTTCACTAATGAAGATCCCATCGAATTGGAGAGAGAAACAACAACAAAAGAAGCATTGGAGGAAGACATAGTTGAGGTATCATTCACTCCCTATGATGATTGAGATTTACCTTCTAGTTTGAGGCTGGATAGTACAAGTACTAGACGGGGAAGAGGTATAGATTGTAGTTGGCTGTTATACAATTATACAATGTTTGAAACTTTGAATGTTGAAGGATCACATGACATGTAATCTTTGAATTAGTACAAACTGATAATTAAAACAAACTTGTCTTCTCTAAACATATTCTATATCTCATACATCAATTTAAGTTTATTTTTTGTAATTATATAGGTTTTTTTTAGCCGATGTTTTATGTCCAAATCACAATTTTGGACTGCCAAATTTGTCAAATTTTGAAATTTCAAACAATGGCATTTAATTTAAATTTATGGTCCTTTTTACCCTATTTTTTCTCTATTATAACTATTGTACATCCAAGTCCCTTTGACTTTAACTTGATCATTCGTGGTTACTAATATAATTTCTTTCTTTCTTTCTGCCTTCCATGCTCAAAACAAAATAAAAAATCGCTTTAAAAAAACACAAACCCTCGATTTCAAACACAAAAGGGACATCAGTGTTCAATTTTTTCTTGTCTTGTATTGTATTTCTTGGCATTCTTTAATTCTCAGATGCACACTGTTATTTAGGATTTGGGTTATACTACCTGTTGTGACCTATTTCACGCATCGCCCCATTGCAAATGGGGACCCCCTTCTTTTTTTGCTTTTTGGGTTTTTGCCTTGGCATTGCAACTTTTAATCACCATTTTATTTACAATGAGGAATTAGAGTTTTCTGGAAATCATTTGAGCCAAGTAGAGAATTCAAGCCCATATTAGTGCCTAGATGTCATGGAAGTACTTAGAAGGACCGGTAGACGAGGAACGCCCTTGCTTTGAGTCAATTTTGACACTTCCTATTTTTTAGGGATTCTGCTTTTTTGCTTTTTGCTTTTTTGATTTTCGGCATTTTTAGGCCATTCTGGAGTTCCTATTTTTTAGGGATGCTTTTTGCTTTTTTCTATTTTTAGAAAGTTTCTATTTTTGGAAAGTTTCTATTTTGGGAAAAGCTTTTGTTTTGAGGTCCCACTGAACATGAAGTCAACACTCCTCCAGAAATCATCAAAAAAAAAAAAAAAATCAAGGTAAAAGATAAAAATTGATGAAAAATGGCTAAGTCTGAGAAGGGCGCCCATGAGGAAAGAATGGCAGACAGAGCATGAAGTCCGTCCTACCTTTGGCATGCCAAAGGTAGGCACCAGCATGCCAAAGGTAGGCAATGGCAAGCCAAGGCTCAAGTCCGCCATGGCATAAGAGGCCTCCAAGTCCACCCATGGCCTGAGAAGCATGAAGTCCACCCAAGGAAGAGGTGGATGGCACAAGAGACCCAAGTCCGCCATTGGACAAGGCAAGGCTAAAATTCGCCATGGCAAGAAAAGGGTGAAGTCCGCCCTCGACAAATGGAAGATAAAATACGTCATCGGCAAGGAAATGTGAAGAAATTCGCCCAACTTAGGAAAATAAAATTTTATTTTTCTAAGGCATGAAGATGGAAAATATCTAAGGCATGAAAAATAAAATATGCCTAGAGAGAGAGGGGATCGAGCTGGCATAAAATTCACTCCTCGGCATGACGGCATAAAATTCCAAAGCACAGAATGAAGAATATCTGGCAAGGCAAACACGCAGTCAACCCCAACTCGGCATAAAATAAATTCTCAAGGCATATAAAAATTGCAAATGGCAAAGGAATCTCCAAGTTCGCCCAACCCAGAAGGAGAGAGAAAATTTGAAAATTTTGACTAAGTCAGATGTCTGGCGAAGTATAAAGTACGCCACAGGAAGAGAGATTCGTCTAAAGCATTGGCCAAAAATACGCCAAGTATGGGGGATGGCAGAGCATCATGGCAAGTCCGCCCTTGCCTGTGGCAGGCCAACCCCAAAGTCGGCCCTTGCTCTAGAAAGACAACTTGCAAAGTCCGCCCTTGCCTTGGAAAGAAATGGCAAAGCATCTTGAAAGTCCGCCATCAGCCTTGGCAAGCCAGCCTTCAAGTCCGCCACCCTCTAGAAAAGCCATCATGAAGTCCGCCATAAGGAAGTAAATAATGGAAAGACATTGAGGAAGTCCGGTCTCCAGACCTTTTTCACACATCACCCCATCAAGATGGGGACCCCTAAATTTTGCTCCATTCTGGTCTTTTGGCTTTGGTTCGCTCTCTCTCTGGTCTCTGGTCCTTCCGGGGATGTCCTGTCGTTTGACCCAGGTTAAAGTATTGGTTAAGTCTGTGTAATTAGGGTTTTCATCCTTCAAGCTTATTAAAGGTCAAACTGAGTTATAAAATTGAAATCTAAGCTTGGTACAGTAGTCAGAAGACTTCCAGCAGAGTCCCCCTAAATTTTCACTATATTCCGGCAACTTACTATTTTTAGTAAGTATTCAATTTGGGGACTATTTTATTGAGATTTTGGAATTCTGTCAGTTCCACTGCATCCGGGTAACATCAAGCTGCCTACACGTAAATTTTGAACCAGATCAGACGACTTGCTATTTTTGGCAGTTCAGGCTTCAAGAGCCATTTTCAGGGTTTCCACATGAGCTTTTCAGATGCATGTCTGGAGAATCCTTCTGGGTTTTCCAAAACCTTCACAGTGATGTAACATGCAAACCGAGACGACCACTTTCAGAGGTCAGCCTTCGGAGGCTATTTTTAGGGTTCGCATGCAGTATTTTTCAACGCATGTCGGGTTTCTCTTTATGGGTTTTTCGAGAGCTTCACAACGGTGTGACTTGCAAGCGGAGAAGATCAAAGTTTAAGGACTTACTATTTTTAGCCAATGCATGCATGCAGACCAGTTTTCTGGGTTTTTCTGGGTTTTTTGAGATCCCGCGGGCAATATGACATGCAAAACCATCCGGCAGTGGATGAGTCACTTTTCAGACAGTTTCTATTTTTAGCAGGTACACTCTGGCAGCCGCCCAACACTCCAGTTCAGCAAGCAGAACGACATGCAGAAGGAACGAGGACAAACGGAGACCGTTCGGGATACATGCAAGTCAAATTAGGGTTTCCACTTTTATAGGGGGTAAAATCCAAAAATAGCCGAAACGAAGTACCCCACCCATGTCAGCACACTTCAAGGTACCTGCTGGCAAAATTTGAGCGAAATTGGAGAACTTACTATTTTTAGTAAGTCAGGGCACGGCTATAAATAGCAGGTCTGCACCCGAGGTTGGCATCAGAGTGACCCTCAAGCTATCAAGATCAAGCGTTGCAACTTTCAGGCAAAACGGAGCTACTGAAGTCAGAAAGTCAAAACTTACTATAAATAACAGGTGGCTATAAATAGCAGGTCAGGGCAGAGGACTGGCAAAACAGGTTCACAAGGTGAAGAAGATCATATGATGAAATTTTCAGGCAAAACGGAGCCTTAGAGGTTGAAAATCAAGGGACTTGCTAAAAATAGCACAACTTGCTAAAAATAGAATGCATAAACAAAGGCAGGCAGAGGCATGGAAAATATTCTAAGTGTGGGAAAATGAAAGTATCCCCTTCAAAATGCGCCCACCTCACAGATTGATAGCTTGAAAATTGTCTAAGGCAGAATTCAAAGTTGAGCATAGCAAATGCGCCCACCTTGATGGAAGCCTTGAAAATTTCTAAGGCATGAAACAAAAGCTCATACCTCAAAATGCGCCCAAGGAGAGGTGGAGACTTCAAAAATATTCTAAGGCACAAATCAAAGCATGACACTTAAAATGCGCCCTCAAGGCAAGCAAGAGGACTTGAAAATTTTACTAAGTGTGCAAAAATGAAAGTAAGACCCCTCAAATGCGCCCATGAAGGGGATGAAAGTTGAAAAAGTTTTTAAGTGTTGGAGAAATAGAAGCTCCACCCATGAAATGCGCCCTTGGCTTGAGGTGAGGGAGTTTAGAAAATTCCTAAGTTACAAAATAGAAGCTCCACCCATGAAATGCGCCCTTGGCTTGAGGTGAGGGAGTTTAGAAAATTCCTAAGTTACGAAATAAAAGCTCACCTCATGAAATGCGCCCTCATCTTGAAGCTACCCCATCAAAATGCGCCCAAGGAAGATGTTGCCTAGTGAAAAGCGGCTAAGGCATTGAAGATAGAAGTTCACCGTGTGAAATGCGCCCTCAAGAAGGAGAAAAGGTGAAAAATATTCTAAGGCAAAAACAAAACCTTGACACCCAAAATGCGCCCAGCTCCAGCAAGGAAATGCGCCCAAGTCAAAGTGTTGAGAGGGTGAAAAGCGCCTAAGGCAAAGTTGAAAGTTCACCCTATGAAATGCGCCCTCAAGTGAAAGCTTGGCCTAGTAAATGCGCCCACCTTGCAAGTGTTGTTAAGTGAAATTCTTCTAAGGCATGAAACAAGAGGTTAGGTAAAAACGCCTATGTATGGAAAATGAAAGCTGGAAGTGGTGAATGCGCCCAAGGTAATTGGAAGTGTTGAGAGGTTTGAAAATAAACTAAGGCATGGAGATTTTTTTAAAAAAAAAAAATATACCAAGGGTCAAGTACGCCAACAGAGAAAATGTTAGAAAATTTTTCTAAGTGAGATAGCATTTCACTAGGGAAAAATACGCCCTTGGCATGGAAGGATGATTTGATGAGTTTTAAAATTTTCCAAAGGCAGTTGAAGGATGACGAATTTTTTTTCAAGGGGAAGATTTGATATTGATGAATATTTTCCATGGGTCAAGTGAAAATCAAATGAACCCGTTTAAAATGCACCCATGAGTTAACAGAGTTTGAAAATTAATTTCCTAAGGGAAATTTTAATATTTTCAGAGGAAATTCGTTTTGCCTAGATTATTTTCCTGACGGAAGTTAAATCTCAGAGGATGAATTATTTCGAGCATGCAAGTGATTTTAAATCACCCGGAGTTGAATATCTTAAAGAGAGAATTTAAAATGTCTAAGGCAAATTTTATGAAATCGAGGATTTAAATGACAGACATTTTAAAAGTTGGAAATAAATTTACAACTCCCACGAAATTTTTCGAGTTGAATTTATTTAAACACTGCGAGATTTTAAAATGGAATTTTAAATCAAGTCAAGTGATTGTTTTTCTCGCGAGTTGTTTAAATCGCCAAGAGTTAACTGGCAGACTAAGAGGAAAATTCGAAATTTGAAGAAGAAGGAATCATTATTAATGGCAACTGCCATAATGACCGGCTGACGACTAGCCCACTACTGCGCTTGAATTAGAAGATTCCGAACGAAGAGAGTGGAAAATTGATGAAGGTGCTAAAAATAGCCCCAGCACTACTTAGCAGGATTCTCCGAGAAGAGTTATTTAAACAATCTCTTCTCTCATTTCTCCTCACATTGTTTCGAAGTTGAAGTTGCTGAAGAAGTTCTTGAGAGATTGAAATATTTTGAAGTGGTTGAGGAGAGAAATTCTTTGAGAGTTTATTTTATTTCGGAGTGTTGAGTTGCTGAAAGTGCGAAGTGCTGGAGAAATTTTCATTTGCCGAGACTCTTTCTTTCGAAAAGCTGAAAGTGTGTTGCTGCAATTTCGAAGTTGAAGGTTGAAGTTGTTTTCCGGAGTTGCTGGAAGGTTTATTTGTTGAAGTTGCACGAAAGTTGAAGCTTGCTGCAGATTTTACTTATTCGAGCTGCTAGAAGTTGAAAATTGCTGAGGTTGACGAAGTCGAGACAAAGGATTTAATTGCTGAAAGTTGGTAGTTGGCTGCAATTTTCTTCGCCAGTCAGAAGTGCAGCCGTTGAAAGCTTCTTTATAAGCTTGAAGTTTTTTTTATACAGTACGAGGTTTGGAGTTAGTAATTTATGCTGAGAGTTTTTATTTTCAAAAAGCTAACTCCACGTTCGCAGCCGTCTCGGAGGTTACTTCATTTTATTTAAAAATCTGCAGCCTAGCTTATTGCTATTCTATTTTATTTTGCAGATGGTCGGAGCAAAGGATGTTATACGTGACAAAC
>CM021103.1:694277347-694310973 GCA_007115665.2 Sequoiadendron giganteum | reverse complement strand
ACGCTTCAGGTGGCTATTCTGAGGGAAGATTGTGATCGAACCGAGGAGAGGCCTGAAAATTATGTGATCACCACAGTAGAGTTGGGTCGTCCTACGGGAGCCCAAGTTATCGAGGAGTTCGATAACTCCTATCAGGCATTGAAGGATCAGTTGCTCCGCACGGAGGGGAAGTATAAGAAATTGAAGAAGGAGCACAAAACTTTGATAGGATACGTACAAAATCTAGCACATCCAGGTGAACCAGCAAACCCAGCAGTAGAACGTCCATCGGAGCTTCCGAAGGAGTCAGTTGTTGCCTTAGAGGATTCGAAGAAAATGGAAACGGAGGCAGACAAGTGGGTTAGCCGTGGTTCATACCGAGTATAGTGGAATTATGAGGACTCCGCAATGCTTATCGCATTTGTGCCTCAAGCATTTTGGCACTACGGATATAGTAGGATCGCATGGGGGTGATATCAGATTCATCAAACGGAAGACTGACGCTTTGGGGGCTGATGCATATACCTCTAGAAACCTTGGTGGATGGAGGTGTAATTCAGAGAGGTGATAGGTATGATTTCACCAATTGGTACTCCTCGGTGGTCACAGGCCGTGGATTTCACGACGCAGCAAGGGCAGATTCAGCTAAAGTGAGGGAAGCAATGGGCAACATCTTGGGGAGAGTCCTCAATACATTAGAAGCCATATTTGCTAGAAAGTTGGTCCCAGAGGAGATAACTACTGATGGCTTGAAAAGTAGACTGCCTCCATTCTTCTCAGCTGCGAGGTCACTTGTCCTGGATGACTTTGAGAATGTCTCCACATTCTATAGTATAATTCAGCATACCCAGGACGCCTTAGTGACATGGAGGAAATCTTACACTAGATACGGACAGACGGTAGCAGTCTTGGAAAGTTCTTAGCTCAAATCCATATTCCACCGACATTCTTCACGTGAGGTCAAGCAAACATTAGCCCTATTGGATCGAAGCTCATATCCGGGAGAAGGCTAGTGGGAACGCGCCGCTTGATGAGGATCTTCTTGATGATGGTAGTGGGCATTAATTGCTCATTATGATTCCTGCAGGGGAGTGGAGAATATTCTGTGCATTCATTGCCCACTCCTCTTTGTGGCGGTTTTTAGGGCAGAAACCCTAATCAGGGCATAGGTGGCTTGATCTGAGCCCTTCATTGTAATTTGATCTAAACCGTCCACTGAATTGGACTTATTATAAAAGGGGCATCCCCCCTCATTTGTAAATTATTAGACATTAGATCAAGAGTTGAATCAGAGCTAGAGAGTAGAAGGCATATAGCATTTAGCTTAGAAGTTAGCTTTAGATTGAGGAGGGAAGAAAACTTTCCTTTGAAAGTTTTGTAAAAGGTTGTTGTGAACACTTTTCATAATACAAAGAGTTTCATTGTTTGGTGATTTCTTCTTTGTTATGAGTAGCTAGCAAGGCCATTTCGTCTTTCCAATTCAAGGTAGATAGAGTAAAATAGATTTTTATTTCATGCAAGTAGTTGTTAATTGTGGAGTGTGGCATTGTGATTTGAGCATATCTTCTTCATCCATACCACTAGCGGGCTTACCGATGGTAAGTTCGCCTTGCGTGGTCAACTGGAGTATCAGCACTTAACTTCGATTATGGTTCATATGTTTGTATGCGTCGTATTGACGGTATGAACATGTTGCGTCATAGTTTGAACACTTTTCTCATCCTTTGAAGATTGCACCAACTTTGTCGGAGTTGTTCGAAAGAAGACAAAGCAAAGTTTGGTTTGAAGATTGTTTAAGTCGATCCTCGTCCTCCACCCTTTAGAAGTAGATTTGTAGAATCCCTATCCCTATCCCCTTTAAATTCTGCATTTTCCGAGTCAGTCTAGATACCAGAACAATATTGCCAAATCATTCATTGCTTCACAGAGTTGAACAACTACGTAAGTCCCCTTGAAATAACCAGCAAAACACATCAACTAACTGAGTCTATTCGCGATAAAAGGAACCTTGGAGTCGAACACATGAACTTTCAAGCAATCTTAGCATGTGGGACACTTTGATCAAGAGAATAGAGTGACCGCTTGGATAACTTCTTTATTCTCAGGTCGGCGTTTGTCATATAGCGCATCGCCAACACGTCCATGGCATGGATCAATCAAATTCCACCCTTGGCAGAGGAAAATTGGCAAATCTATTTAGAAGTCCGCCCAACTTTGGAGGCAAGGAAAATTTCTAAGGCATTGGCAAAGTGCACCAAGCATGAGAATGTCTAAGCATTCACCAGGTTCGCCTAGTGTGAAGATGGCAGGTCAAAGACAAAGTCCGCCCAAAAGGAAGTGCACATGGTCTAGCCGAGGATGAAGTCCGCCAAAGCATGTCTAGCCAACCTTGAAGTCTGCCATGCATTTATCCAAGCTAGCTTCAAAGTCCGCCTGGTCCAAGACATAGCCAAGTCCGCCAGGGAAAAAGAAAAAGAATTGGCTTGCCAACAAGGAGGTCCACTCAAGCATAATAGAAAATTGGCATGACATGTGCCAAAGTCCGCCAAGGTTAAAAACAAATGTGGTAAAATTTTCCAAGAGGAAGCAAAAAATGGCTAAGTGTGGAATTTTCCTACAATAAAAGGATCAAATTTTGACTAAATGTTGGAAAGAAAGCAGGAAAATGAAGAGGAATAAAGAGGAAATGAATAAAATTCTTGCCCAAGGATGAAGTCTGCCCTACTTAGCGCAAGCCAAACTCAAAATTGAAGATAAATCCACAGGCAAAGTTCATTCGAGCATAAAGATGGCCAAAATCTTGGCTAAGTGTTGAATGGTCAACATAAAGGCATTACAGAATGAAATTGAACAGCCAAAATTTGGCTAGGTATGGGAAATAATTCACAAAGAAAGTTCCAATTTCCTCCATTTTGGCAAAAGCACAGGAGAGTTCTTCTCCATATTCAAGGCACTTGAAGGAATTAGGAAGGAAAAGTTCAATAACGACTCCAAGGGGAGACTTCCAGACTTCAAAGGCAAGTGAGAAGAAGAAGTCAAAATCCCGAAGGAAATCCAAGATCAAAGCCAGGAAGAAACAGGAACAAAGGACAGAGTCGTTGGCAAAGAAAGATATTCTAAGGCAAGTGCATGGAAAAAGAACAAGGAGACCAAGGAGGATATCCGGCATGCTGAGGTGGCGCCACATCATCTTCCAACCAATCAAATTGCTCCAAGTCAACATGTCTAGGTTCAATGAACCTGACTTATCTATGGAGTTGGTTTATATTTAGCAAGGGGGACAAGTGTCCCAAAATGTAATTTTCTTATTGGTCGAGAGGTAGTTAATTGTGGCAAGCCCTAATTAGGGTTTTATTTTGTAATCTCGGCCGTTGATTCAAAATCAATCTTGGCCATTGAATTGTAATTAGGAAGCCTATAAATTGAGCTCGCCCCTCATTTGTAATTTGTGAAGTGAGTTGTATAAGATTGTTGCGACGAAACTATTTCCGTTTATAAAAGCTCTTGTGCATGATTTGCTAAGAACCACTTTTATTTTCAAGTAGTGTGCAAGGTTTTAATATTTCTCCTTCAACACTTAGAATAGAATTAGATTAGTATTTGATTTATATGTTGGTTAGTGAATGATAGATTTGATATCAATGGTAGATAAAATTTAGCTCATACTTTTGTCGAATGGATGATTTGTATTCGATGTGCAAAGTTAGTCTGAGCCATTAAATTGTGGATGCTTAACTTCTGTTTGTTTTAATCAATTCAAACGTGAAAACTATTATCACTTCGTTGAAGATTGCACCCACTTTGCGTAGTTGTCCAAAGGAGGCGAAACAAAGTGTGGTTACCCTATTTTATCTAGTTGCTGCCGTCTCTTGAGTTCTTAGGCATAGTTTAGATTCCTAAACCCTTATCCTTTTTGCCTTTTTTTTGAAAATCTGAAATACCCATCAAAAAGAGCTTCAATGATAAAATTGTCTAAGTCCTCAACTTGCAAATGAATTTTAACGTAAGTCCCCTTGTGATTACCAACAAATCACAACGCACACTGGCCTTATCCACACGTCATGACCTGACCAAAAGAAACATTGGAGTTATTGTATTATCTTCTAGGTATTTACAATCACTTTTCAAGAGAGGATAGGAGTGTCCCTTGGGCATTTTTATTCTGTGTTCGGTGGCGTACTAAAAACACACACCAACACTACCTCACATATAAAACACTTTTCTTATTGTCATTGGATGTATATACAATTTTTGCAATCTTTAATTAGACATTTTCATAATTTGAATGCATTTCACTTCACACATGTATATATGAATATAATGATGATTGCAACATTGCATTTCATAAATCTTATGCTGAAACTTTAAAATCTTTTGCATGTACCTACACATTCTATTTTATTCATTTCTAAAGAATAGACTATCGGATGACAAACAGTACTAACAATGTTGCTAGAAATCATATCGAAAATAAATAAATATCCAGACATCAATAAACATATGCATTAATATGCATCACAGCTATAGGGTTAGCATCAATGCATGCCTACTTAAGCTTTAGGTTAAATGCTAAAGAAATGGACACTCATCTAGTATTATTTGTGAAAGAAAATGCCTCTATATAACTAGTCAGACTGTCATCAAGGTTCCTTTTCCAATGCATTAATGTCATGGGATCATATTATTCTTACCTCAAACCAAAACAAACATCGATGCCTCACACATTACTCTTCTGAATTTCAGTATATGATCCATAGGATTATCTAAGTTTGATGTCATGGGGAATTCACAGACCTTCAATGACAATAGCTCTTACACCAAAATTGATGGCTTTATCCTGCACCAAAGAAGCTATGGTGACAACTCTTACACCAAAATCAGTGGTTGAGTCCTGCACCAAAGAAGCCAATGACAAAGATGTTCACAACAAAGTTTTTGATGAAACGACACCTTATACTAGGGTTGGCACAAACTTTACACCAATACAATGGGTGAAAAGTGTATGTAATAGTCATAATGGACTGTAACAACAATGAACATTGTGCCCGGCCAAAATGACAGCAATATTAGCTTGCAACAAAGATATATTATGATGACAACCAAGACTTTGAAAGAATAATGAACATTTTTTTGTAGATATTGTCAACAACCCATTTTTTTGTTAAGTTGGGAGTTAGATGGCAGTTGGTTTTTCGTTGAGTTATCTTTTGTCTTATAAATGTTATTCTTCTCTCTCGAATGTTTAGAATATTGGTTTGATAATGCAATTTCTCAATGTTTATGCATAATCCAATCTGCTTGATATATGCCATTTGTTTGAGACATTGTTTGAAAATCAATTGGTAAACTTAAAAAAATAAAAAAATAAGGGGGTGTTATTACAATGGTATCAAAACACATAGTATCTTGCCAGCCTGTTGGAAAACTAACATTTTCTGAAGATCTTGAGTTGCATGTCAGTTTTCAGTGACAAAATCATGGATGACAGAATGAAATCTTTGTTGGAATCAATGAGACAAACTTAGGCTAAAATTGAAAAGAGGATGAAACTCATGGAGTCGCGTAGTGAAGAGGATGTTGGAAATAGGTTTTATACAACAGGAAGGGATCTTGAGAATCTACATCAGTCAAAGGGTTATTTACTTAGTATGTTGAAGGTGGTGGAGAGTAGTTTGTCTATGATAGGTCAAGCAGATTCAAAGAAATTGCTAGGGGCAATGAAGCCATCAATGACTTCTTTGATTAAGCCAATGTTTATGAGACATCCTGATAATGAGGAAGAAGGATTCAAATCAGAAATGTTTGATAAAGAAAATGCCTTATCACATGAGGAAGGTATGATAGAGCCCTAGGATGACCTCTATCTTTGATCATCTGCAAACATGGTTGCTACATCTCTAGCTTTGATCATAAGCAAGTTGGCTGATTTCATTTCTTCTATGTTTCTCTTAATCTTTTGCAAATCAGCAAGGGAAATAATATACTCATACTGATTTCTTGGTGTTTTGTGGATGGATTTTTCAACAAGACCTTTTGTGTCATCCAACCTAGATAATGTGTGCACTTCACTTTCAGCAGAAACCAATAATTGATTTTTCCATCTTCCTTCATGAATATCAAAATCATGCAAGTTAAATGAACTGCTATTATAATGCATACAAAAATCAGAACTTTCTTCATACCTTTCAGCAGTGTCTCTATGGCTGTCCCAAGCCTCATATGCCTCTCCTTCATAACTTGTCTCATCTTCATTGGTCTCTAGAATTTTCTTTTCTTCTTTCATGAATGGTAGATGATCCTTCAAACTGTGTGATTCACTAGGCCTTGGATCAAAATCAGCTCCTTGCATTAAAATTTCTGATTTGTCTTCAAGATCAAGCCTCACAAAATCAGCTACCACAATGTCATCTTTTTTGCATAGTTTAGGTTTCATAGTTAGGACAGCACTTTGGTCAAAAGGAAATCCATCCCAAACTGGTTCTTCATCATATTTAGGTGCCAACACACCCGGATCCCATGAATCTATGAGCTGATATTTTCTATCTGAAAGAGTATGCTCATTGTATACCTCATGAATCGTTGATTCCCTAAACAAATTACTCTCCAAATCAAAGAGACTGAAACTATTATGAGCAATCCTCTCCATAAGTTCTGTTTGGAAATAAAACCAATACCCATCTGAACTATTATCACAAGAGTGAGATAAGAAACCATCATCATGGGCTGATTTGGAGACTTCAACATATTTTCCTTCAACATACTCTTCTTCTGAAAGTGCATTAGTGATCTCAAGTTCAACAATGTCATCATTTGCATCTACTCCATTAGTGTCATCAAGGAATCTGGCATTCACAACAATCCCATTGGATTGGTTTGAACTTGCAACCAAGCATGTCGTTTTGTTTTCTCCCTCATGCACAATCTCATCAACAATAGTTGCATGCATGGCTAAGAGGTCATTTTGGGGCTCTATCATACCTTCCTCATGTGAAATGTGCTAGACAATTTTTTCTTGGAATTTTCACAACACAACCAGCACTAAGCCAACTTATTAGCATTAGCTCTCCAAAATAATAAGCAAACTGAAAACACTCAACACCAAGAATGTGCCCTAAAACCCAATGTGGGTGAGGGTCTACCATATGGTGGAGGTAAATGTTCATTAATTGTAAGTAAAGAGGTGGTGAACCAGCCATGAAAAATTTCCGCACTTCCACTTATTCAATGGGGGGAAAAAGAAAACAAAACAAACTAATTCATCCGCTACGGCGGGCATCCACTCATGAGTGGGAATTCACCACTTTTTAGTGGGTACAATGAGAGATTAATAAGTTCTTTTTCCACATTGGCAGTAAACCATCCAGGGGTTATAGTGTTTGCATTAGAAATCACAAGTAAATGCAGCAAATACAACGATTGGATTAGTACTACTAATTCTCAGCCTTAAAATGAAAGGAAACTGCAATTTACAAGTGTTACAATGATAGAATCAACGCAAGTAGGAAAAGGATGAATCTTACAAGTTTTAAACCTCTCCAAAACTGAAATAGAAGCCCAAAACTGAACTTATTGAAGTCTGATAATAAAAACCAGCATACTGAAAATGTTAATCAGCAAACTATAAATCAATGAAATGCTCATAACCCTCTCAAAATACCTCCAATTGAGCTGAAACGAATTGTGTATGCTCTCTAGAAGGTTGGCGCCCAATTTACAATACCCAAACTGCATCAAAACTCAACATCTGATTTGGCACGAATTCCAATGCCCTCTTGAAATGGTAAGGCCTCCTTGCAAGGGCGATTTTACTAAATAAAATCAGAATCTTCAAATTAAAATCTGCAATTGCTAGGAAAGGGTCGCCTCTAGCATAGGAAAAAGATAAGCAAACACCCACAACCAAAATAAAAGCACACAAAAAGCTGCAAACTAAAACGTCCTTCAGCCGTGAATGAACCAGCAACCCAATAACTGAAGATATCTCCAAAATTCATCAACCATGAAGCTCAATCTACTAATCTGGATGAGAAGCAGTCTTAAAACCAACTAGGTGTTATCTTTCAAACACGATATTGGACAAATGCTAGGAGGTAAGCATTCTTCGAAGCCAAATACATGAAGTCATTTCGACAACATAACATTAGCATAAACAATAGATACCAAAAAGCTGGAGCAAACACTCTCTTAAATAGAATTCTCAGATGACCTTTCACCTTCCACCTTTTCCCTCCAAGAAAGGACGCCCATTCTCTTTTTGAAATGTTTTACTTTTCAAAATATTTAATTCTCCCTTAATATGGCATCCAAATCCCAAGGCATATTAAAACAATATAAAATATCAATTATTCCCTCCATGAGGCGTCCACCCTCTATGACCACCTTTTAAAACAACTTCAAGTCATAACACTAGGCCAAGGGGTCAATTCAAAAATATAACATTAATGACTTGAAATAACTTATTTCTCCAATATTTCACCTCAAAAGCTAAAACCAAACATACTCAACTACTCCAACTGAAATGGTAAACTTACTGAGATGATGTCAATAGGACCATTGCCAAAATTAGAACTTCCTAAAAATAGTAAATTCAAAGAAATGCCAAAAACCTCCAAATAATGGAAATCCTAATTTCACCTCAATGAGCCTACGGACTTCTGGAATAGGCTGATGAGCTATTGAAGAGCGAATGGCTAAAATGGGGACATTACATCATGTGATAAGGCATTTTCTTTATCAAAAATTTCTGATTTGAATCCTTCTTCTTCCTCATTACTAGGATGTTTGATAAACATTGGCTCAATCAAAGAATTCATCGATGGCTTCATTTCCCAAAGCAATTTCTTTGAATTTGATTGATCTATCACAGACAAACTACTCTACACCACCTTCAACATACTAAGTAAATAACCCTTTGATTGATGTAGACTCTCAAAGATCCCTTCCAACCGTATAAATCCTATTTCCAACATCCTCTTGATTACATGAATCCATGAGTTTCATCCTCTTTTCAATTTTAGCCTGAGATTGTCTCCTTGATTCCAACGAATAGTTCATTTTGTAATCCATGATCTTGTCACTAAAAACAGACATGCAACTCAAGATCCTAAACAAATGTTACTCTCCCAACAGGTTGGAAAGATATTTCGTGTTCTAATACCACTGTCATAACACCCCCTTTTATTGTTAAGTGTTAATAGGAGGTTGGCAAGATTTAGGCTCTGATACCACAGTAAGATTCCAGACCAATTTGACACCAAATTTTTTGAAACAATGTCAATCTATTTAGTTGGCAGTCATTCCATCAAATAGTTTGTAGGTGTCCAAGTTCTCTGAATTTTGTGTTTGGAATCATTTGAAATATTTGTTCACTCCTCACATATAATTCACAAGAATATATATAATTCAATGAACACAATATAGAAGTTTGTCAACACTTTATTCATTCATCCTGGAATATTTCTATATCTGCTAAGATAAATAATTTTTAAATATTATCTTTGAATATAGTCATGTAAATATTAAGCTTGCTGACCTTTTTTGTAATTAGCTCTACTCGTGCCAAGAACATATGAAAAAGACTATTCAGCATTGTGTAAGTGGTAGCTACAAATCACACCTAGACCATAACTCCAGTTGCCAATCTTGAACTATGACGACGGCCTTAATGGTATGTCAGCGGCAAAAGGAAGAGTGACGCAATAGTCTGTGAGGTGGTGGTAATCTTCCAAGGCAGAACAACAATTAAGGTGATAGGCGGCAGAGTAAAGATGATTTAGCATTCACACATCCAATTAACCCTTTGATACCCTCAAAGTATTGGTGCAGTTCTTGTGAGAAAATATGGCTTGTCTAATGTTGTCGACGACATCACTAAGGAGTTTAATATTCCTTAATTGAGATGCTCACCTTTGTCTCCACTTCCACCCGTCATCCCAATTCTATTCAGGAACATATGCAGCACACCTCCTCATAGCAACAAATACTTCATCATTTATTAAAATGATTTCTAATACCTTCAGCATGAATTGAAAGGTTTGGAATATTATGGAACCATATTTCTAATTGCAATCGGCCCAACTGTATGTTAAATGAGCATAGTAAATTAATTTCCCTTAATGCCTATGCAACTTGGAATGGTACAACACTTCAAGACAAAAATAATGATATTTATTCATCCAAATATTGCAATATTTAATTCAAAAAATATCTCTGCAATTACTCCCATAAAATTCCTCCAGCCATATTTATCCTGAAAACCTTTTGACTTGATATCAATCAAGACTCTGAAATTTGTCTTTGTAAGACTTCACAAATTTCTAAACAACTGTCCAATTGTTCATTGATGCTCAATGCAAATCCTAACTAAATTTGCCATTTGATGGTATTGGGTTTTTGTCCAATCCACCCTAAGTTGCCTCAAAGCCAAGCTCTCTAAAATAGTCCTGATAATAATTTACAAAAGATGATAATAATTTCCTTCACCCCCTCTTTTATTCTCCAACACCTTTTCATTTTTAAATATATTTAGCTTTTACAAAGTGACTTTTATTTAATATTTCACAAAAGCATTTAATAAAGTTTGAAATGTTCCCTTTAATTTTTTCTTGATTTTTTCAGTTCACATACAATGCAATCATGCACCCATTAAGGTTAGCTCCAAATCAAACGATGTGGAAATAAACTCTAACCAAGAATGTGCCCTAAAACCACTTAAGGAGGAGGGGCGGGCATAAGGTCAGAGGATCCCCTAGGATCTAATAACTCAATAATTGACTTGATTACAATTGAAAGAGAGAGTTAAACTCAACACCAAGAATGTGCACACAAGATCCTTTAAAAGGCGAGGTGCTAACATATGGTGGAGTGCTAATTACAAAACTGAAAGAACGCTTCTTCTGCTGATCAGGCATCCACAAGCGGTGGGAATACTCCACTTATTCAATGGGTGAGATTATTACAATTATTAAGGCGGCAAGCCAGCCATGTAACCACACTTCCACTTGTACCGTGGGGGGTATACAAATCCTCACAACCACTTATTTCGTGGGGGAAATACAACATTAATTGAAGAAGCTCTATTAAACTCAACCACTCAATCGTGGGAGTATAAGATAAACTGAAAATTGCAGCAAAGTAAACAACTGTTGTTAGTACTACTAAACAGCTTACAAACAAATGCCATACAGCTGCAATACAACGAAGTTAAGCTTCCAAAACATATGATAGTTAGAGTAACACTTCCTCTAACTCTTACAATGTTCAATGATATTGAATTGAAGCACGAACCAGCAGTATAATGAAAATATGCAAATCTGATTAGAAACAGCATTAACAGAAAATCAGACCAGCAACTTGAATACTCACATAAATGGACGTATCTTTTCCAAATCAACTCGGAAAACTCTCAAACCACAGCCAAATGACATCTAGGAGATAGGCGTCCAACTTCCAATGGAGACTCGAGCCAAAAACAAAAGACAACAGAAGGCATGAACTCCAATGCACATGCCAGGAAAGGTACGGCCAAGCAAGAGGGTCGACCTGTTGACGGGTGTTTTATGACCGCACCAACACAGAATAAAGTTTCCAACGGTAACTATATCCTCTCTTGATCAAAGTATTCTGTATGCTAAGATTGCATGAAAGATCATACGTTCAACTCCAAGGTTCCTTATTCAAGGGGATAGCCTCAGTTGGTTTGATGTGATATTGCTGGGTATTTCAAGGGGACTTACACAATTGTTCAACTTTGAAGCAATTAAGATGTGAATGATTTGACGGTGATGCTCTGATTCCTATATTAACCAGGAAAGTGTTGAATTTAAAAGGAGATAAGGGTAGGGGCTCTAATTTCTACTTCTAAAGGTGGGATACGAGGATCAACTTCAACAAGCTTTGAACCAGACTTTGCTTTGCCTCCCTTCGGACAACTTCTACAAAATCGGTGCAATCTTCAAAGGATGGGAAAGGTATTCAAATCATGACACAACATGTACATACCATCACAACGATGCATACAGACACATGAATCACAATCGAAGTTAAGTGCCAAATATTCCAGTTGACCACGCAAGGCGAACTCACCATCAGCGAGCCCGCTAGTGGTAAGGATGAATGGAGACTTGCTCAAGCCAAACCACGTATTCCACAGCTAACAACTACTCGCATGAAATAAAAATCTACTTAACTCTATCTATTTTGAATTAGAGAGATGAAAAGGCCTTGCTAGCTGATCATAACAAAAGAAGAAATCACCAAGCAATGAAACTCTTTATATCATGAAAAGTGTTCACAACAACCATTTATAAAACTTTTGAAGGGAAAGTTTTTTTTCCTCTTCAATCTAAGCTAACTTCTAACTATTCACTAAATGCCTCCTCTACTTTCTAGCTCAACTCTATCTCTGATTTTTTGTCTAACTCTAATATATTACAAATGAGGGGGGATGCCCCTTTTATATCAAGCCCAGTCTAGTGGACGGCTTAGATTCAAATACAATGGAAGGCTCAGATTGAGCCACATATGCCCTGATTAGGGTTTCTGCCCTAAAAATCGCCACTAAGAGGAGTGGGGCAATGAATGCACCAGAGATTCTCCACTCCTTTGCAGGAACCACTACCATCAATCAATGCACATCATCCCCTTCCAGAAGATCATCATCCAGAAGGGCATTTCCTTTCTCCTTTTCCCTGGCTGCAAAATCAATGAACCTGGTCAACACAGCCTCAACTTCCTGGTCTGAAATGGGAGGGATATGATCCAATTGAAATTCCAATACTGTAATTGTTTGCCCATGCCGGGCACAAGATTTCTTCCAGGCAACTAGAGCATCTTGGCTATTCTGAATAATGCTGGAGAAGGTGGAGGTGTTCTTGAAATCATCCTGGACAAAGGCCTTCACCTCAGAAAAGGATGGTGCCAATCTACTCTTCAAACCATCCGCAGTCACCTCCTCAGAAGTCAGCCTCCTAGCAAAGATAGCCTCTAGCGTATTGAGGACTCCATCAAAAATATTTGTCATGGCCTTTCTAACCCTGACCGAATCTGCTTGTGATACATCATAGAATCCTCGGCCCGTGACCACTGAGGAGTACCAGCCGGCGAAGTCATACCTATCACCTTCCTGAATCACGCCTCCCTCAACCAAAGTCTATAGAGGTGTGTGCATCAAAGCCCCTAGGCGAAGAACAACTTTCGTCTAATAGATACAAGCCTCACCCCAAGCTTGATTAACTGCCTCTATCCTTGTTGTAATGTTGGAGGCTTGCCGATAGGCATGTGCAAGATCCTCCATAAAATTTTCTGTCTCAACACGAACATTGGCAACCCATTTATCTACCTCTTGTGCCATTCTTCTCAAATCCTCTAGACCACTGATTGACTCTCTAGGAAATTTGGTCGAGAGCTCAATTGCCGGATTTTCTTGCCCACAAGGACGGGACAAGTGTTGTACCCCAAAATTAAAATTTTCGCTACACTTAGGCATTTTGAAGAAATGAGTCAAGATACTGTTAAATCTGTCAGAAAAGGTCAAAACTGCGGTCTGCATGTCTTGCATGGAGGGTCAAAAACTTGAAATTTTCAAAATTTGACAATCTGGGTCGGTTCAAAAAAAAAAAACTACAATACCCAGATTTCAGTTTTTCATCTCTAAATTTTAGGAAAATTTCTATTTTTAGTAGTTTTCTAAAAATAGAAACTTTTTCTGGGTTTCTTACGAAACGGATACTTGTAAAATTTTCTAAAAAATAGAAAGTTTGGCTTTTAGGGTTAAGACTGATTTTGATTGGCTTAAAATACTTCTCCATCAGGCTGGTGCAGTCAGAATCACAAAAAGATCAGTTTTACCCTACTGGGTCTATTCTGCTTTTTCATAAGCTTTTTCAGAGATCCAAGGTCATCAATGGAGGTCAGTCGAATGCCAGGTGTCAGAATCAGATGTTCAAGCATCAAGTAGAAGCTGTCAACGATGAATGTGTAGGAAAAATAGAGAAAGGAGAGAAGAATTTGAAAAGGTTGAAAAATGCAAAAAATTGTCTAACTCTGGTGAAACCAAGCGCCTCCAGTCAAGAAGGGCGCCCATACTCTCATGCCTTAGAAAAAAAAATTGTATCCAGCAGTCAAGGCCAATGGAGGCACGTCAAACAACGAAGAATTTTGAAAATTTCAAGAAAGTTTCTAACACTGCCAGCCATGGGCGCCCCTGGAGAAGAAAGGCGCCCATCTTTTTGAAAGATCAGATGATGAAGTCAGGGTTGGCTTCCCTAGGCACGTTGTTCAGTTGTTCGCCAGCTTCGCAATGCATGTCTTCGTCAGCTCATCCGATCATGCAATCATCCGAAAACTCAGATCAAACGAGGATCATGGCGAGAGGTGTTTATAGCTCTGAAGGTAAAGAAACTGATAAAATGGCTAAGTGTGGTGGTCATGGGCACCCCTGAAGGAGATAGGTGCCCAAGATTTTGATGGCTTAAACAGATGAATTTTCCAGTAAAGCCTCCAACGTGACTTCTTCAGATGCGAACAGGCTTTCCAACAGGATCATCAGCACATCAATTGGATTTGGCAATTGTCAGATGCAAAAGGTTGAACAGAGGGTTCGACAAGAGCTAAAATCATAAGTCAAAAGCAAAGAAGTAAATATTGAAAAATATTCCAACTCTGGTGAAGTTGGGCGCCCCTGGAGGAGATAGGCTCCTGACCTTTTGAAGGGTCAAACAAAGTTTTCATCAGAAGTCTCCTCCAAATAAACTTTGTTAGATTCGATCAAGCTCTGCGATGAGTCATTCAGCTCGTTCATCGGATCAATCTGGAGGCCAGAAGTCAGAATGAAACTGAGGTTGAAAATTGAGAAGTTGAAAACAGTGAAAAAATGACTAAGTCTGGATGAAATAGTCGCCTCCAGCCAAGAAGGGCGCCCAACTTCCAATGCCTTAGTCAAATTTTTGAAAATTTCAAAATTGAAGATGAAAACAAAAGTCTAAGTTCATTGCACAAACTTGAATTGGGCTTTTGAAGAATTAGGGCAAAAGAAAGTTGTTTTCTCAAGACAGAGCTTATTTAAAGCACTTTTGTGTTTTATTTTTCATTATTTTCTTGCAGGTGGTCTTCAAGGAGAAATAGAGAAACAACTTCAAACCCTTATTTTCAAGATTCAAGAGTTTAACTCGCTGGTTTTTCAATAAATTTTCAGATCAGCACTCAAAAAGGCTTGCTTTCTCATATTTTTTTTATTCAGAACATCAAATCTTTGAAGAAGGAGGCCATTGTTTTCAATTTTCAGCGAGCTAGTTTATACTGGTTCTATCTTCTGGATAATTTTTGAAGAATTTTCTCAAAGTTGCAGCAATTGCTTTTTATTTTTGCATGTCAGAGGAAACTTCAAAATTTACAACTTCCAATCTTCTAGGTCTATCTCAAACCTTCTTCTGGACAAAACCCATATCACAACTTTTTCAGTGAAACTTCAAGTGGCTGCTTTTTCAATGAAACTTCAAGGTTTTCAAAATCTAACCAAATGGGTTCATCCAGAATATGCTCATAACAATACCCAAAAGCCAGCTTTTTCTGCTTTTTTCGGGGAAAATTGGGGTTTGCTGCTTTTTTGGTCTTCACTCCAAGTTTTCAAAAACAGATGATCTAAGTTTGCTTGTAATGAAATTCTAATCAAAACCCATATCTCAAAAAAATTTCCAAAAAATTCATCCGTTTGGCAAAGAAAATCAGCAAGTTATTTTTAGGGTTTGTGCAAAATTTGTCCGAGCATAGGCAAGTTTACAGTCAATCTTCAAGTTTTTCAGCATGAAGTACTCTCCCATCGAATTCAGAGCCAAACAAGTGCTGTATCATAATTATCTGAACGAATGATGTAGGGAAGTATTTTTCAGAACCACCATGGACATAAAACGTCATCATCTTAGTTGAAGAACATGCAAAGAGAGTGGTATGAGCGAAAGGACAAGTGTCAGGAAAAGTTGTGCAAAACTCTTCCATAGGAGAATCAAGAGAAGTGTCAGAATGCACAAAGTTGCAGAGCTGCCAAGTCATCAGTCAGTAAGTCATTTTTTGAGGCAGCAATGTTTTTCAAGAACATAACTCATAAAGGAGATGAAGATGTCAAAGATTCTCTAAGTTTGATCGCAACAGAGGAAAAGATCTTAGAAAAGCGGAATATGGCTATAGATAGTATCAACACTCCTGATAGAGAGGCAGTTTCCCGCTTTTTGGTGGATGTGATAGAGATTTAAAGCAACAATCTTCTAGAAGCTTTCTCCAAGCTTTCTTTCCATTCTTGTCTCATGCTTTCTTTCTATTCTCATCTCCATTCTTATCCATTCTTTGAAGAAGAAGGAAAACAAATGTAATGAGTTGGCATTTCCTATTTTACATGCTTTCTTAGGTTTTAGATGTTTATCTTCTTTAGGTTTAGAAATAAAGCTTGCATGTTGGCAAGTCTTAGTTGTAAAAGCAAGGAGATTTTAGGGTTCCCTACTCCTTTGCTTAGTTATAAATAAGAGCAGTGTTTGCTCATTTTAGTTGAGCCATGCTAGTGATAACAAGACACACGTGCCTTTAGTGCCTTCTCTTTGTTATTCAGTGTTGTTCAGAACTGTGCTTGTGATAACAGAATCACTGAGCTTATGCCTTCATGTTTGTTATCGTTTAGTGTCAGTTCACTTTGTGTAAAGAGCAAGTTTGCATGCCTCCTTAGCTGCAAATCCTTGTTTAGTGCATGTGTTATGTGTCAATTATAATCAGGTTGATCGCATGTTGCAAGTATTTTGCTACAATTTGCTGTCCGGAAATTGTAATCTTTGTTCCAGAAGTTTGAGTGAATAAAATCCTAAGCGTGCTTTGTTTGCCTCGATATAAATATCTCAGATTTCCATTTATTGTTTTGTGTTAGAAGTATGAGGAAATAAAATCCTAAAGCTTGCTTTGCTGCTCTTGAAATAAAAGTCACATATTTCCATAATACTTTTATGATCTCTTTTTCAGCTTGCCTTAAATGTACGTTAAAGAAAAGTTTGTTTAAGTATCTTTGTCAGAAATCAAACTTGTCCATTTTTAAACTCTCTTGCTCTGCATTTACTTGAGAGGGTAGAAACGTTTTAAACATAGGTTAAGTTGTAGTTGTCTAGTTTCATTAAAGGGAAAACCTCAACCGCAACATCTAGTGTTCTATAACCTTGTGTTCTCGTAGCTGAACCAAAAAGATAGGCGTAATTAAGTTTAGTTTACTTTCTTTATGCAACTCAGCAAAAGAGGGAGCTGCCCCTCCTAATTCGAAGAGCAGTTTACTGCACATAGCTGTCTGTTTCCAAAACACATTCCAGAGGTGCGATTTGAAACGCTAACACATAGCCAATCAATGTTTTGTGCTCCACCTTCAATCTTTTGTATTTGCCCTCGATACAAAGCAATTTGTCCTTGAGTGCCTGTTATGAATTGTCGTACTCCTCAACCACCTATGCTCCAGTAGGGTGGCCAAGTTCCATAGTAGTGATCATATAATTCTCTGGAACAGCGTCATCTCGATCACACTCTATCCTAGGCACAACCACGTGCAATGTCCGAGAGCCATCCTCATCTGTTGAAATTTTAGAGAACTTTCTGGCCTTCTTCTTCATTGGAGGTGCACTGATTCTACTCAACAATTCCTCCATCTCAGCTACTGGATCAGTCTCATCAACAGGATCATGTCTCATCCTGTCCCTTAGCCATTCTGGCACCTCCTACCGTAAGTCGGAAATAACGAAGGGTTGCTCAACTCTAGCCTCTACCTCATGAACTTCTTCTATGCCTTTGTGCTAACGAGGTTCATCAATCTCTAAAGGCTTGGTATCTCCTGAGCTTTGGGCCTCCTGATCCGAAGTAGCATCATCCTCAAGAGCCGCCTCAATCTAATGCTGAAATTGAGTATCAATGGCCGTTCCTTCCTCTGTCTCCTGCTGATTTTCCTTTCTAGGCATGTTGATGCTTTGGCCCACTGATTCTCTACGAGGTGGTTGACTTGCCTCTCGCAATACCTGTTCTTCATTCAATCTTTCTCTTTGATCAACAAACAGTGAAACTTCTTGCATACTCGGAGAATGTGCTTGTGATGGTGTATGTGTGGACTCTTCAATTCTTTGAGGTTCAGGTTGGATTGGTTCTTTTCCTCGTGGCTCCGGAGATTGAGCAACTTGCCTTCTCTGCCTAGCGACTAGTGATCTGTGATCACCCATCAAATTGTAAGTAAGGGGGATTGATCTGCCTTTAAGTCGGTTTACACACCTCTCCACCCAACTCTGTGTGAATGTCAAGACTGGGATGCAAAGTGTATCCAAGTCTGTAATCTCTGGCTCTGACCAATCTGGGAGTGGGAGTGGCGTATCCCTCATTGTTTCATAATCAGCCCGTATCACATTTATATCCTCTTCAATCTGGTTTGGCACTGGGACAATCTCGCATTCCCTAATTATCTCCAATGGTATCCGCAAGAACATCCTCTTCTTGACTTCGGCCTCATCCACTGCACTCGCCCAGAAGTCCTCAATCTGTGCCTTATGCCTGAATTCCTCGGACAGTATCCATCTGATATTTCTATGGGGATCATAGTGTTGTCTTTTGGTATGGTAGGAGAGGTGGAAGAACTGGAGCTCATTCTCTGCTTCCCTAGCTGCCTGTAGTGATGGAAAAATTTCATCTGAATTCCCCATGGTGATAGGGAATCCAAGTCCACCCTTCTTCTTCTTCTTTCGAATCTTATCATAGGCGATGAGTTGCCTAGATATCTCCAGCATCACAATCCTGTTCGTGGGATACCGGGGCAATCTGTACGGGTAAGAGGAAAACCCTTGCAGCCTGATGTAAGTAAACTTTGGAAACTGGATAAACCAACATTCAAACTTTTCAATCAGCTCTTGTGCCTCTTTGGATATTCTGTGATGAGTCCTTTGCTGCAAGGTCATCGTTATATGCATTGTGAAGACGTCATTGACCCTCTTGTAATTGGAGGTGCTTGTCAAGTGTAACTGCGGACACGCCTCATGAATTTTAAACTGCTGAGAGCCACACCCAATCGGCTCTTTATATGATATCTCTCTATATTTTGTCATCTGAGCCAGCATGTAAACAATATAAGAGCTCATGTAAAATGTTTTCGTTCTCCTTAGACTCTAGAATTGCTCATGTAGATTATCACTGATCATCAATGCCTAGTCCACGTGCTCTTTGCCTTCCAACACAAGGCTGATATAGTAGAACATCCAAGGTTCAAAGATGAACACTTGGGGGCACCCTCCGACTCTCCTCAGCATCATGATTAAGTCACAAATTCTTGCCTCAAGTCTTCTGAAATTATCTGCTTCGGCAGCTTTGTGCGAGTTGGCTTAGGCTTGTTCATCCACCTGGAATTTATCAAGTTAGCACATCGATCAAATGTGGATGAGTACATTCTTTCAGCCCTCTCCCTCATTTTGTAGATCATCTTTTCATGAGTTGGGATTCCAAATGCCTCCCCAATTGCTTCATGCGTAAGATTGGCCAACAGCTTGCCATCTGGTGAAATGATAGTCCTTTGCTCCATGTTGTAGCAATTTGCACACTCCATAATCAGCTCTAGGCACCAGATTGCTGGTGGAAAACCAGCAGCTGCATAAAGTCCACTCCTAACAATGTTGTGCGAAGTGACCGATGGATGATGACCGCCAATTCCCATTATTCGCCTTCTGAAAGTCTCCAAGTTGAATGAGCCAAGATTTGTGTCATTTAACTTGCCCAATTTCGAAGAAAACTTTGACTTTGGTAGGAAGGATTTGCTAAACTTCTTTATTGCAGCATGCATTGACGTGCTCGCTTTGCTGGACTCAGCATGATTTCCTCTTCCTGCAGCTCTTCTGCTTGTTTCAGCCATTCTCAAAGCCCTTATCACTTCAACGATTAGAAGTTCTCTACGCAACTTAGAAATTTCAGCAACTTGAAACTTCTCTTAAATTCACACTCTTCAGCAACTTCACTCTTCTCAAATTCGCACTCTTCAGCAACTTCACTCTTCTCAAATTCGTACTTTCAGCCTTTGAGAATATTTTGCATTGAACAACCGGTGAGGAATATGAAAAGAATTTGAATTCTTATTGCCAAGTCGAATTCTAGAAGAGGCTAATCTTAGCAAACTTTTGAATTTCCGTTTTCCCTCCTCTGCCAGTCGCAACACTTGTCATTCGAAGCATCAGAATGTTTGACTTCTAGAACTTTGAAAATTCATCACCCCTGCACAGGCCTGCTTCATCATGTTGGCATTTTAAAATATTAAATCAAGTATTCTTCATAAACAATTTCATTTCAACGGGCTAAGGAATTTGATTTCATGTTTGCGTTGGCGAAATTATTCCAATCATCCAGCTCAATTCTCAAGCTAAGGCATTTTGTAAAAACATTCATCTCATTTGCCTTAGAGAAATTTTAATTTTGCCTAGGAAATTCACTAAAAAAGGTGCTGGGAAAAAATCTATGTCAAAACGACACGAGCAAGGTGTGGGACAAGTTTAAATCATCTCCCAATGGGAAATGTCCAATACCCAGAAGAAATTTCCCTTCAGAACTCATCGTTTTCATGTGTATCCGGACGAAGGGGTACGTTTAATTTTTATTATTTTGAGAAAAATAACAAAATTTGCTAAGGTTTGTTCATTTTTTATTCTGGACGCATTCCACACCTACAGTCTTCATTTTTCCTACCTTGGCATTTTCCTTGATTTTCTGAAGGAATTCCTTCCTGTTCATGGGCGCATTTCATCTTGCCTCTGGGAATTTCAATGTTACTCCCTCTAGACGTATTTCTCACCCTTACTTTAGAAAATGCCTTAGAAAATTTTAAATTTTATTAGCTCACCCATGAAAGGCGCATTTCACCTATCATGTTTCCATTTTAATCCCTTAGGCATTTCCATGCCTTGAACTCTTTTACCTTGTTCTCCACAAATAAGAGCACATTTTCATTTGTTAACTTCCATTTCCAAGGGTGCATTTAGGGGGGTGGGAAGGAATTCCCATGCCAACACTTAGAAACTTTCAATATCTTCCTTGGGCGTGTTTTACCTAGGCCACTTCCACTCTTGTGGGTGCATCTCACATGTGTTAGAGGAACTTTAGAGCGCATTTCACCCTATGAGGAAGACTTGTTTGTGCCTTAGGAAATTTTTTACAACCTCCTTCACCTTGGGCGCATATGTGGTATGAGGAGGAAATCTCCCATACTTAGAATATTTTCTCAAAATCACGCCCCCTTGCCTATATCTTGGGTGCACTTGACATGTAGTGGAGGAACTCTTGGGCACATTTAGAGGGGTGGGAAGGAATTCCCATGCCTTAACATTTTTCCTCTTGCCTTCTCCTTTTGTGGGCGCATTTCACATGTGCTAGAGGAACCTTTGAGCGCATTTCACCCTATGAGGGGGACTTTCAATACTTGAGGGCGCATATGACACATGCTACTTCCATATGAGGGCGCATTTGAGGGTGTATGAGGGAAATCTCACGCCTTAGAATATTTTTGCCATGCCACCACCTCAACCTTTCTCATGGGTGCATTTCAATGTATGTGAGGGAGCTTCCTTGTGCTTTGAGCGCATCTGGAGGTATGAGGAGAAATTTCCAATACTTAGCAAGTTTCATCAAGCCTCCTCCACTCTTGGGCGTATTTCTAATATCCTCCTTCCAATCTGCACTTAGAAATTTTCAACGCCATTCAACTATCTCTTGCCACTCTATTTTTAGTAAATTTGGAGAAGTGTGCCTTTCCATGCATTTTCACCTGTTTTGAACTGGAGCTGGCGTGATTAGGCCTCTTGTGACCTTGCTACCTTGTTTATACCTGTTGTCCACACTTGCCTACTATTTTTAGCCCTCATGCAATTTTTAGCAAACCCTAAAATTGATTGACCTCTGCAGCTTTGTTTGACCTGAAATTTGTTCCACTTGATCTTGATGTTTTAAGTGTCCTGTTCACACCTACCCTCAGCATAGACATGCTATTTTTAGCCATGAAGTGACTTACTAAAAATAGTAAGTACTCAAATTGTGCTCAAATTTTGCTAGTAGGCAGCCTGAAAGATGTTGATCATGATGGTGTACTTTGTTTTGACAACTTTTGTGTTTCATCCCTCTATTTTAGGCATATAGGTGGAAACCCTCATTTTGACTTGCATGTGCTTCGGACAACTTCGTTCGACTCGGTTCCCATTGCATGTGGTTCTGTCTATGAAACTGGAGTGTCGGGTGCCTGCTAAAAATAGTAAGTGCTTGAAAAGTGGCCAACGGACTATCGGATGAATTTGCATGTTAAACTACCCCTGGGATCTTTAAAAACCCAGAAAACTGGTCAACATGCAGGCACTGGCCAAAAATAGTAAGTCCTTGAAAAGTGATCAATTCCGCTTGCATGTGACATCACTGCGAAGCTCTCGTAAAACCCACGAGGAATATCCAAACATGTGCTGAAAAACTTCGCATGCAAACATTAACAATAGCCTTTGAAGGCTGAACTGTTGAAATTCCTCGTCTTGACTTGCATGTTATATCATCATGAAGGTTTTGACAAACCCAGATACATTCCCCAGACATGTATTTGAAAAGCATACGTGCAAACCCTGAAAATGGCTCCTGAAGCCGGAACTGGTAAAAATAGCAAGTTGTCAGAATCTGTTCAAATTTTACATGAAGGCACCCTGAAGTTACCTAGATGTGCTGAAGTAGTCAGAATCCCAAAATTCTGAGGAAAAGACCTCCCAATCAGGCACTTACTAAAAATAGTAAGTTGTCAAATTTCAGTGAAAATTCAATGGGATCCTGCCTTGAGCCTTTTGATTGTATTGTTGTGCTTGGACTTCACTTATTTGACCTCAAACAAGCTTGAAGGATGAAAAACCCTAATTTCACAGACTTAGCCAACATCTCAACCTAGGTCAAATGACGGGATATCCCCAAAAGGATGAAAAGACCACAGAGAGAGAGAGAGAGAACCCAAGCCAAAAGACCAGAATGGAGCAAAAATTAGGTCCCCCATCTTGAATGGGGTGATGTGTGAAAAGGTCACAACACAACCTTCCTCTAAAAATCAGATCCTTCACCAAAAATTCTACAAACTTGCAAAAAGGGGCGCCCTTCACAGTAGAACAGCATGGCTAGTACCCAGAATGAAACAAAAATCAGTGACAAAGCTATGAACAAAAAATAGCTTCAGCCATGGCGAATCAGCAACTCAGAAAATAGGCTTTACATCAACAACCTGTTTGATATCATCAATTTGAAGCTTCATCTGCACTCCAAGGTGAAGTACAGTCACAATGATCCACCTAAGAAGCCATAGTTTTAGGTCCGAAGGATGGATTGCAAAATGCTAAGCTTCCCTTTAGCCAGGTTCTGGATTTCAAACCGGCAACATAACTTTACTTTCAATTTTCCAAGATAAGAATGAAAGAGCAAGCCATCAATAAATAAGCTTCACCAAAAGGAGATGAATCATCTGTAACTCCCAAAAGAAAACTCTTCATTTTCCCAAAAGGGACGCCCATCTCAAAAAGGAACCATTTTAAAATATAATATTGAACTCTTCATTCACCTCTTCAAGTCGTCCCACTTTGATGAGAAATAAAACATTTAATAAAATATTAAATGTATCAACTTTATGGCCCCAACTTAAAAACAACTTGAAGCCATTAAGCTAGGCATGGGGTACAACTTCAAAACACAATTTTAACTAAGTATAAAACTTAGTCCAAAGAGAAAACCAACTCCAAAATGGAAACTAAGAGATTACCATGATTTGGATAATGATCTGAACAACACTGCTGATGAAGATACTACCAAAAATAGACTTATTAAAAATAGCCAATGCTAAAAAAAGTAAGATTACATCAAAACCACAGAAGGCCAAGCTGAGCAGGAAACACTGGAAATCCTATTTTTCTCATCTGAGTAGCCCACAAATTTTTGGAAATAGGCTATCAATCCACAACAAGGTCATCACTGAAAAGGGGACATTACACTCCGCCCTTCCTAGAATTGTTTGTCCCCAAGCAATTGCAAATCAGGATGCTGCAAAATCTGCTCATTCTCCCATGTAGCATCCTCAACTAGCAGGTTTTTCCACTTAAGCAAGTACTCTTTGATTGACCTCTTCTGCAAAGAGCGTTCTCTAAACTCAATAATTGCCTTAGGAATCAAAACAAGCTGTCCTTCCTCATCCAACGGAGGCAATTCTGTTGATGCAACACATTTATGACCAAGAGCCTTCTTGAATCTGGAAACATGAAACACATTGTGCACCTTGCTGCTCGATGGCAATTCTAACTCATAAGCCACTTCTCCCACTCTTCTGATGACCTTGAAAGGCCCATAAAAACGTGGCTTAAGCTTTTCAGCCCCACTCTTCTTGAGAGTAGACTGTCTATAAGGTTGGAGCCTCAAATAAACCAAATCACCAACCTCAAAAGATCGTTCAGTACGCTGCTGGTCAGCATATAATTTATGTTGATTCTGAGCATGCTGGATATTGTCCCTCAATGACTTGAGAATGTCTTGACTTTGTTGCAACTTGTCCTTTTCCTGTGGAGCTCTACAATCACCAAAAACAAGATCAACAAAGTTTGGCACTGTACCACATAATTTAAACAATTCTTTCCAAAAGGTGCTCAAAAATTTACTATCTCTCACTTACAATATTCTTTGGAAGCCCATGCAAACGAAACACCTCATGGAAGAACGAATCAGCAACTTGTGCTGCTGTAAAAGTGTTGGTAATGGCCAAGAAATGAGCAAACTTGGTCAATCTATCAACCACAACAAAGATACAATCCCTCCCTTGCACCTTTGGCAACCCTGTAATAAAATCCATGGAAATACTCTCCCATTTCTGATTCGGAATAGTAAGGGCTACAAGAAACCAGCAAGAAAAACATGCTCATTCTTATTTGTTTGACAAACATGACATTCTCTTACATAATTCAAAACTTCATTTTTCAATCCCTTCCATGAAAATCTTTCACGAATCTGTTTGTAAGTCTTAAAGAATCCCTGGTGTCCAGCAAGGGGTATGTCATGAAATGATTGTAGAATCTTCTTTTTGAACTTAGAATTTGATGCCAAAAAGATTCTATCTTTATAGTAGATTAGCCCTTCAACCAACTTGTATTTATCATCCTGCAAAGTGCCTTCAACAATGCTGGTCGCAAAAGAATTTTTAGCATAATCAGCTAAAATCTGCTCCTTCCATTCTAGAGAAATCTCAGATAAGGAACACAAATGAGGCTTCCTTGACAATGCATCAGCAACTATGTTATTTTTCCCTTTGACGTATTCAATGTCAAAGTCGCTCACCCATTTCTGTTGCCTCTCGTTCAAATCCTTCTGATGCAAGAAATGTCTAAAACTGTTATGATTAATCTTAACAATGAATTTACTCCCAACCAAGTACTGCCTGAACTTGGCTAATGCATGCATGATTGCAAGCATTTCTTTGTCATAAATTGAATAAGTCCTTTCAGCTCCTCTTAATTTTTTGCTCTCGAAGACAATGGGGTGCTTGTCTTGCATGAGAACAGCTCCAATCCCTTCTCCTAAAGCATCACACTGCAGGTCAAAAGTTTTGGAAAAATCTGGTAAGGCCAAAACTCAACACGAGCTCATGATCTGTTTGAACTTATCAAATACCAATTGAGCATTTTGAGACCATGCAAATGCCCCCTTTTTAATGAGGTCGGTCAATAGAACAGCCATGTGAGAGTACCCTTTGACAAACCTTCGGTAGAATCTACAAAGTCCTAAAAATCCCTTCAGATGTGTCAAATTCTTAGGTGGAGGCCAATCCAAGATTGCCTTGATTTTATCTGGATCAACTCTAACTCCCTTAGAGCTGATTATATGGCCAAGGTATAGTTCTGTCAACCCGAATTCACACTTTGATTCCTTGCGTAGAGGCATTCTGACTCAAGAATACTAAGCACCTCATCTAAGTGCTTAAGATGCTCCTCCAAAGACTTGTTGTAGATGAGAGTATCATCGAAGAAGATCAACACAAATTCCTTCATCTATTTCTAGAATATTTTGTTCATGCAAGACTGAAAGGTTGTTGAAGCATTAGTCAAACCAAATGGCATGACTAAAAATTCATAATGCCCAAAGTGACATTGGAAGGCAGTTTTCTCAATGTCTGATTCCCTCATTCGGATTTGATGGTACTCAGATCTGAGATCAATCTTTGAAAAATACATTGCACCATGGAACTCATCAAGAAGCTCATCAATTCTAGGAATAGGGTATCTATTCTTGATAGTTTTCTGATTTAACGCACGGTAATCAACACACATGTGCATGGTACCATCTTTCTTTTTTACAAGAACTACAGCTGAAGCAAAAGGGCTTTTGCTTGGACGAATATGACCCATCTCCAAAAGCTCTTTGATGGCCTTTTCAATTTCATCCTTTTGCTTCTTGGGATACCGATAGGGAGTAGTAATGACTGGTTTAGCCCCATTTTCAAGCTCAATAATATGTTCAGCCCCTCTTTTTGGTGGTCATTTAGGAGGTATACTGCCAAAAACTTTACTCCTCTTTGTGATCAAAGACTGAACATCAAGGTGGTAGTGTCTTTTGTCCTCCACTGGACTAGAAGGCAAAATCAAACATTCAGCTGCCCATTCAACATGATCATGTCGAATCAGCTTCTCCATTCTTTTGAAAGACACAATTCGAGGACCTCCATTGGACAATCCTCTTAACACCACCATTTTTTCCTCTGCCTGGAACTTCAACTCCATTGTTTGTAAGTTAAAAGTAATCTCTCCAAGCACAACATCAATTTCTCCAATACCTAAAACATAAAAATCATCTTGGACTTCATAGGTTCCCAATTGCATGGATAGATTGGAGATCTTTCGGTTGCAAGAAATTGTGAAACCATCCGCCACCATGACTTTGAATCCATCAAATTCTTCAGTCTTAAGCCCTCTTCTTGCAACTAGCCTTTCATCAATGAAGTTATGCATTGCTCCAGTATCAATGAGAGCAACCATTCTCTGCCCACCAAGCATACCACGAACCCTAAAAGATTCATTCTTCTAGAAACTTGTTAATTCAGCAAAGGTATTGTTGACGTGCTTTTTATGACAACGCCAGCACAGAATAAAGTTGTCCAACGGTCACTCTATTCTCTCTTGATCAAAGTGTCCCACATGCTAAGATTGCTTGAAAGTTCATGTGTTCGATTCCAAGGTTCCTTTTATTGCGAATAGACTCAGTTGGTTGATGTGTTTTGCTGGATTATTCCAAGGGGACTTACGTAGTTGTTCGACTCTGTGAAGCAATTAGGACATGAATGATTTGGCAATATTGTTCTGGTATCTAGACTGACTCGGAAAATGCAGAATTTAAAGGGGATAGGGATAGGGATTCTACAAATCTACTTCTAAAGGGTGGAGGACGAGGATCGACTTAAACAATCTTCAAACCAAACTTTGCTTTGTCTCCTTTCGAACAACTCCGACAAAGTTGGTGCAATCTTCAAAGGATGAGAAAAGTGTTCAAACTATGACGCAACATGTTCATACCATCAATACGACGCATACAAACATATGAACCACAATCGAAGTTAAGTGCTGATACTCCAGTTGACCACGCAAGGCGAACTTACCATCAGTAAGCCCGCTAGTGGTATGGATGAAAGAAGATATGCTCAAATCACAACGCCACACTCCACAATTAACAACTACTTGCATGAAATAGAAATCTACTTTACTCTATCTACCTTGAATTGGAAAGACGAAATGGCCTTGCTAGCTACTCATAACAAAGAAGAAATCACCAAGCAATGAAACTCTTTGTATTATGAAAAGTGTTCACAACAACCTTTTACAAAACTTTCAAAGGAAAGTTTTCTTCCCTCTTCAATCTAAAGCTAACTTCTAAGCTAAATGCTATATGCCTTCTACTCTCTAGCTCTGATTCAACTCTTGATCTAATGTCTAATAATATTACAAATGAGGGGGGATGCCCCTTTTATAATAAGTCCAATTCAGTGGACGGTTTAGATAAAATTACAATGAAGGGCTCAGATCAAGCCACCTATGCCCTGATTAGGGTTTCTGCCCTAAAAACCGCCACAAAGAGGAGTGGGCAATGAATGCACAGAATATTCTCCACTCCCCTGCAGGAATCATAATGAGCAATTAATGCCCACTACTGTCATCAAGAAGATCCTCATCAAGCAGCGCGTTCCCACTGGCCTTCTCCCGGATAGCAAACTCGATCAACCGGGCCAATACTGCTTCAACCTCCTGTGCAGAGATTGGTGGAATATGGTTGAGCTGGAACTCCAAGACTGCTACCGTCTGTCCGTATCTGGTGTAAGATTTCCTCCATGTCACTAAGGCGTCCTGGGTATGCTGAATTATACTAGAGAACGTGGAGACATTCCCAAAGTCATCCAGGACAAGTGACCTCGCAGCTGAGAAGAATGGAGGCAGTCTACTTTTCAAGCCATCAGCAGTTATCTCCTCTGGGACCAACTTTCTAGCAAATATGGCTTCTAATGTATTGAGGACTCCCCCCAAAATGTTGCCCATTGCTTTCCTCACTTTAGCTGAATCTGCTCTTGCTGCGTCATGAAATCCACGGCCTGTGACCACCGAGGAGTACCAACTGGTGAAATCATACCTATCACCTCTCTGAATTACACCTCCATCCACCAAGGTTTCTAGAGGTATATGCATCAAAGCCCCCAAGCGAAGTACAGTCTTCGTTTGATAGATGCGAATATCACCCCAGGCCTGATCTACTATATCCATCCGTGCCAAAATACTTGAGGCCTGTCGATAAGCATCGGTGAGGTCCTCCATGAATTTCCCTGTCTCAGTATGAACACGGCTAACCCACTTGTCTGCCTCCGTTTCCATTTTCTTCAAATCCTCTAAGGCAACAACTGACTCCTTCGGAAGCTCTGATGGACGTTCCACTGCTGGGTTTGCTGGTTCACCTGGATGTGCTAGATTTTGTATGTATCCTATCAAGGTTTTGTGCTCCTTCTTCAATTTCTTATACTTCCCCTCCGTGCGGAGCAACTGATCCTTCAATGCCTGATAGGAGTTATCGAACTCCTCGATAACTTGGGCTCCCGTAGGACAACCCAACTCTACTATGGTGATCACGTAATTTTCAGGCCTCTCCTCGGTTCGATCACAATCTTCCCTCGGAATAGCCACCTGAAGCGTGCGAGAGCCTGACTCGTCGGTCGAGATCTTTGAAAACTTTCGGGCCCTTTTCTTCTCTGGTGGCGCACTGATCCTCCTGAGGAACTCTTCCATCTCAATGGCTGGATCCGTATCATCCTCGGGTTCTCTCCTCATTCTGTCGGAAAGCCAATCAGGCACTATCTGCTGTGGATTACAAATGACAAGGGGTTGTTCTTCTGTTGCCTCCATCTCGTGCACTTCCTCTCTTCTTGCACTGGTTTGCTCAGGCTCATCCTCCTCTATAAGCTGGGTATCTCCCAACCCTTGGGTCCCCTGTTCTGTGTTTTCCTCTTCTTCCAAAGCCGTGTCCAACATCTGCTGAAAATGGGTGTCGGCCATTGTTTCCTCTTCCTCCTCCTGTTGGCCGCCCCTGGATAGACTGACACTAGCTGATTCCCGGGCGTTGGGCTGATGTACCTCTTCAAGTCCCCGCTCTTCCTCTAATCCTGCCCTCTGATCGGCAAATAATGAAACCACTCTTAAACTCGAAGATTGAGTTTGTGAGTGCACGGGTGATGCTTGTTCTATCCTCAACGGTATCGGCTGGGTTGGCACTTCCACTTGTGCCCTCGATGTCCGAGCAATTTGTTTCCCTCTTTTTACCGATAACGGCCTTGGGTCACCCATCAAGCTGTAAGTAAGGGCGATCGACTTGCTCTTGAGTCTGCATACATGTCTGTCGACCCAAGTCCTGGTAAAAGTCATCACCGAGATAGAAAGAGTGTCCAAGTCCATGATCTCTGGCTCGGACCAATCAGGTGGTGGGACAGGAGTATCCCTAACTGACCCATAGTCGGGTTGCATGACGTTGACATCCTCCTCCACCTGGTCGGGAACTGGAATAATCTCACATTCTCTTAATCAACTTGAGAGGAAGCCCTGGAAAACATCCTTCTTCTTATCTCTTCGTGTTTCATCCAATTTATTTGGCTCAAAAGTCCTCCGGGTGATGAGTCAGTGGTGTTTCGTGATTAACGCTCGTATCATCCCGATGTTCCTCAGAAGGATCAACCGTCACTTATGTGATATGACAAATGATAAGATTGTACCGGCCCTCTCAGCTTCCAAAGAAAGAGGGACATTAATTCTCAATGGAATTTCCATGGTGATAGGGAAAATCAAGTCCACCTTTCTTTTTCCTTTTCTGAATCTTATCGTAGGCAATCAATTGCCTAGATACCTCAAGCATTACTATGTGATCAGTGGGGTATCGTGGTAACCGGTACGGATACGAAGTGAACCCCTGCAGCCTAATATATGTGAATTTCGGGAATTGGATGAGCCAATACCCATATTCCTCAATCAATGTCTGTGCTTCTTTAGATATTCTCTGCTGCGTCCTCTGCTGAAGTGTCCTCGCGATGTGCATTGTGAATGCATCATTTGCCCATTTATAGTTGGCAATGTTAGCTAAATGTAGCTGTGTGCAGGCTTCATGGATTTTGAATTGACCAGGGGCACAACCGATTGGCTCCTTGTACGAAATCCCTCTGTACTTAGTCATTCTGGCCAACATGTAAATTACATATGAGCTCATGTAGAAAGTCTTCGTCACCTTCAGGCTCCTGAATTGCTCATCGATGTGGTTGCTAATCATCCTAGCCCACTCGACACACTCCTTTCCCTCCAAGATGATCTCGATGAAGTAGAACATCCAAGGCTCGAAAATGTAAGCCTGTGCACTCCCATTTACCCGGCTCAACATCAATATCAAATCACAGTATTCTTGTTTCACGTCTTCGGCAATTATCTGCTTTGGGAGCTTAGTGCGGGGTGGCCTCGGCTTCTGCATCCAAACTCTGTTGATGACTGTAGTGACTCTTTCGAAAGAGGAAGAGTACATTTTATCTGCCCTTTTGTTTGTTCTGTATAACATCTCCTCAGCAGTTGGAATCCCAAATGCCTCTCCGATGGCATTCGGCGTGAAGTTGGAGAGCAGTTTACCATCCGGAGAGACAATCGTCCTACGTTCTGGCTTGTAGTGATTGGCGCACTCCATAATTAGCTCTGGACATTGAATTGCTGACGGAAAACTAGCAGCTGCGTAGATTCCACTCTTCATTATATTATGTGCCGTGACTGATGGTTGATGGCCCCCTAGCCCGAACATCTTCGATTTGAGTGCATTTAGATTAAATGAACCAAGGTTGGTGTCATTCAATCCTGCCAACTTTGAAACTATTGCTGACTTTGGGAGAAATGGCTTAGCGAGCCTTTTAATCATTGCTTGCCGGGATGAGCCAGCCTTGCCTGCTTCAGTGTTTGCAGCTCTGCTTGTGGCTCTGCTTGTTCCTGCAACATCCTTTGCTCCGGCCATCTGCAAAATAAAATAGAATAGCAATAAGCTAGGCTGCAGATTTTTTTAAATAAAATGAAGTAACCTCCGAGAAGGCTGCGAACGTGGAGTTAGCTTTTTGAAAATAAAAACTCTCAGCATAAATTACTAACTCCAAACCTCGTACTGTATAAAAAAAACTTCAAGCTTATAAAGAAGCTTTCAACGACTACACTTCCGACTGGCGAAGAAAATTGCAGCCAACTACCAACTTTCAGCAATGTGGATACTTTCTCAGCACAAAGCGAATTAAATCCTTTGTCTTGACTTCGTCAACCTCAGCAACTTTCAACTTCTAGCAGCTTGAATAAGTAAAATCTGCAGCAAGCTTCAACTTTCGAAAATAAACCTCCAGCAGCTCCGGAAAACAACTTCAATCTTCAAAATTGCAGCAACAAGTTCTCAGCTCTTCGGCAAATAGAAATTTCTTCAGCAACTTCGCACTTTCAGCAATTCAACACTCCGAAATAAAATAAACTTTCAAAGAAATTCTCTCCTCAACAACTTCGAAAATACTTCAAGAACTTCTTCAGCAACTTCAACTTCAAAAAAAAGTGAGGAGAAACGAGAGAAGAGATTGTTTAAATAACTCTTCTCGGAGTATCCTGCTAAGTAGTGCTGGGGCTATTTTTAGCGCCTTCATCAATTTTCCACTCTCTTCGTTCGGAATCTTCTAATTCAAGCGCAGTAGTGGGCTAGTCGTCAGCCGGTCATTATGGCAGTTGCCATTAATAATGATTCCTTCCTTGTAAAAATTTGAATTTTCCTCTTAGTCTGCCAGTTAACTCTTGGCGATTTAAACAACTCGCGAGAAAAAAATCACTTGACTTGATTTAAAATTCCATTTTAAAATCTCGCAGTGTTTAAATAAATTCAACTCGAAAAATTCGTGGGAGTTGTAAATTTATTTCCAACTTTTAAAATGTCTGTCATTTAAATCCTCGATTTCATAAAATTTGCCTTAGACATTTTAAATTTTCTCTTTAAGATATTCAACTCCGGGTGATTTAAAATCACTTGCATGCTCGAAATAATTCATCCTCTGAGATTTAACTTCCGTCAAGAAAATAATCTAGGCAAAACGAATTTCCTCTGAAAATATTAAAATTTCCCTTAGGAAATTAATTTTCAAACTCTGTTAACTCATGGGTGCATTTTAAACGGGTTCATTTGATTTTCACTTAGAAAATATTTTATCAAGTCGCCAACCCTGTTTAAATGTCTGGAAAATTTTAAAATTCGTCAAATCATCCTTCCATGCCAAGGGCGTATTTTCTCTAGTGAAAAGTTATCTCACTTAGAAAAAATTTCGAACATTTTCTCTGTTGGCGTACTTGACCCTTGGTATATTTTTTTGTGTGGAGTCCACATTTAAATTATTTTAAATTCCCACGCCTTAGTTTATTTTCGAACCTCTTAACACTTCCAATTACCTTGGGCGCATTCACCACTTCCAACTTTCATTTTCCATACATAGGCGTTTTTACCTAACCTCTTGTTTCATGCCTTAGAAGAATTTCTCTTAACAACACTTGCAAGGTGGGCGCATTTACTAGGCCAAGCTTTCACTTGAGGGCACATTTCATAGGGTGAACTTTCAACTTTGCCTTAGGCGTTTTTCCACCCTCTCAACACTTTGACTTGGGCGCATTTCCTTGCTGGAGCTGGGCGCATTTTGCAGCTTCAACTTTCATTTTAAAGTGGGCGCATTTTGAAGGTGTGACTTCCATCTTGTTGCCTTAGAATATTTTGAAGTCATCACCCTTAATGTGGGCGCAAATTAACCCATGAGCTTTCAATTTCAGGGCGCACTTGGAGGGGTCAACTTTCATTTTGTGCCTTAGAACTTTTTTTTTTTGAACATTTTCAATGTCTTGAAGGTGGGCGCACTTTGACCCATGAGCTTTTGCTTGTGCCTTAGACGTTTTCCTTTTACTTAACCCCTTGGGCGCATTTTGAGGTATGAGCTTTTGTTTTCAAAGACTTAGAAACTTTTGAACTCTCCCAACATGACTTGGGCGCATTTTGAAGGGGATACTTTTATT